>MQRK01246750.1:127173-140560 GCA_001938485.1 Girardia tigrina
CCTTTCAAGAATTCATTGACTCTTGTGAATCAGTGTTTTATACTAAAGGGTTAAATGTGTTACCATTGAAATGGCAACAGTGTGTTGACAACATGGGGGGATATTTTGATTAAAAATAAAATGTTATTATTTAAAAAAAATCGATTTACATTTTACTTTAATTTTGACCCGTTTCATATCGAACAACCTAATATATGTCTTTTTTTATTATGCATATATAATTCAAGTATTTCATTTTCATATGAAAATGAATTTTAATTAATACAAGAAATAATTAGAAATTTCCAAAAGAGGTTGCTAATTCTAATAAGAATGATTATTAAATGCTAATATTAGAATATTATCCCAAATTATACCAATTAGTGTAAAAATGCTTTGTGTATTTATAATGATTTAACCATTTATAGAAAATAAATTAACTAAGAAAAAAACTTGTTTTTAAAAGCAATTCTTTTAAGTTTTATTGTCCATTAAAATATTTTTATTCTTTTAAATTCCATTATTCATTGTCAGTTTTCCTTAATGTATTACACTCTTAAAAACTAAATTTAAGTTTTCAACAATATTTACACAACATATGGTTAATTGAAAAGAAATAATTCAGAAGTTTTTCTTCTTCCATTTCAAAGAATTCCCAGCTTAATAATTTCCAAGAATGACTGTTTCAATTGGAAACAATCAATCACAAAATTATTTTTTGAAGGAAGATTTAAAAAACATTTTATAAAATAATTCATTGAAAAGGTTTTTGAAAGAATGAAACATTTTCAATAATTTTAACGTGTTTTTATAAAAAACCTTATGATCGACTCTGCCTTTACGGAATTTTAGTTGGGTATCATTAATTTTGAATGTTTATGTATATTTTCCTACGAAATTGTAGTCAAACTTCAAACATGAAGATCACAAAAATACATTGAATTCATAAATTTTAAAAATAATGGCAATTTTTTTCAATAAAATAACAAGAACACCATTTTAAAAGATAATTGATGATTTTGATTGATTTTACGTAAAATATAATATAATCATCCATTTCACATATGTAAGCAGTAAAAAAGTTCATAATCAGTGATCTGAAAGATGACGGTAAAAACATTGAAATATATTATCTATAAATATATTTTAAACTGGCCTCATTATTTGACATTAAATTTTAATGATTTTTTGAAGTTTAAATTTTCATATTGAAATAAAGTTTCCTATAAAAATAAGTTGGAATGGGACTTATAAATTTTACTATCTTTCAAAAGTTTTGTATATAAATTAAAAGAACTAAACAAGTTTTAAATGAGTTAATGTAGTAATTTTTAAAAAAAATATTAAAATCTTGTAATGTAAAAACTATTGTCGTTCTCTCTAATGATGTTTGATTAATTTGTAATGTAAAATAATATGAATTAAACAATTGAGTATTTTCTTAACATTCAACAAAACATTTTCCCCTTTAAATCAGAAGGATAAGTGTAACTTCCATATGTCAAAGACTCAATTCTTTATCTTCGTTGATACATAATCCAAAATTCAAAATCGTTATTTGTTATTTCAAAAGAAGAAAATTCTAATTATTTTCAATTCAAAAAAAAGCGTAATTTAATTTTTCACCAATATTTTCTATTGGAAGTTCAATAATAACTCACTAAAATTTGAGCAAATAAAATTTATATTTTAAATTGATATCAAATCTCATAAATTTCTAATAAATGCCAGTCGTTTTATAACCATTCAAATAACTATTGATCCCATGATAATGATCATTTTTGAATCTAAGACAGTTAATTAGACTCACAATTCTTTGAATAAATTTCCTATTTTTTTCTTTGAAGCCGTATAACAATTTTTAACAAGACAAAATTAAATCCTTTTTCCCAATCCATTGATATATGAAATTTTATATTTATTTATTTTCAAATTATAAAATAAAAAAACTTAAATTTTAATAATTTAACAAATATCACTTAACTTATAAATTAATAATATTTTTGTAATAATTAAAATAAATAATATTAAATATTAAAAAAAAATATTTGAACAAAAATTACCTTAGCTTCGTAAACAATTCCTTGCTTGAAAGCATCTTCGCTATATAGAGGTATTCGGGTGTCCAAACAGTCGTCGGGAATATTTTTATATTTCGTGCTATTATGTACTTTATTCATCATCTTTTCTTAAGGAATTTGATGTGAAACAAATTAAGAAATTTCATTGATGATCATCTGATTTATATTATTTAATTTCAATCTTTATGTCCTGGCAAACAAAAAAAAACAAAGGAATCAAACTTATTATAATTAGGATGAATTAATGTTACGACTAGACTTAGTGCTTTGATGTCGCGCTTTCCTTCCTCAATAATTTGATACAATGAAATATGTCATTTGGTACTGCCAAGCATGGCAAAATATAGCTTGTTGACAACCAATGGTAACTCTTTCAATTAGGGGAATTATTATTGTCCAATATGTTTGCATTTTCTGATTTTATAGTAAAAATTATAATTTCAGAAAAATTCCTAAAACAAAATTAAATTATTATATTTCAAAATTAAAATTTTCCAAAATCCAATTTACAAGAGTTTTTTTCTCACATTTTTTTTCAAATTTTAAAAGGTTAAAAACGAAAAAAATTTTTCCTAAAAAAACTTCAATCAATTTTTACGTTTTTTTATTAAATCTAAATAAGAAAAAAAATTTCAATAACCCAAACAAAAAAAAACACGAAAAAAAACCAATTGTTTAAACTTTTTTAAAATTCCAAATCGGTAATGTTTACATACAAATTAACGAATTTGTTTTACCGCGCTGTTACTACGAAATATTAAAATGTCTGAATTAATTTTTATTCCTTTTTCAAAAATCATCAAAAATTCAAAAAAAATTTTTTTTCTCTCAATCATTTTTCTTGATCGATTATTATTTCGATGAATTTAAGAAAAATAAACCTGAAATTATTACCAGAATTTTTTTTTATTATTTTTACTACTATTTTAGATTTCATCATTAATCATCGTTTTTTCCGTTTTTTCATTTTCAATTGAAAAAATTACCAAATCACAAACGAAAAACAACCATAAAATTATGAAAATAAAATGACAACCACGGATTATTTCGATCCCACGTCCGATAATTGCTCGCGAACATTCGAATCGGCGACAATCACCAAACGTCGTCGAATAATGTCGGATGAGTTGTCGCTCGAGAACGATTATTCCGTTTCGGACAACAACAATTTCCAATCGTCAGAAACCGCATCGGCCAAAGCGTCCTCGAGTTCCATTCACGAAGAATCGATCACGAATTTATCGAATTCGCACTCGACGCCCGAAGACACGTTCTCGGAAATAGTGTCGCTGTCGTCGCCGATATCGAAACCATTGAAACCGGATTTATTATCGACCGTCGTCCAGAAAATCGACATCAAACAATCGTCATCGTCGTCGTCGTATGCTTCTTCCAATTACAATAACAATAATTTCAATCTGCAATCGATCGACGACACGATCGAATTGGTGTTGTCGAAAATCCGTGACGAAAACAACCACCAGACGATCAATTCGGTCGATTATTCTGGGAATAGTGCTTCCAATTTGTCGCGGATGTCGTTGATCGATCACGATCGATTGTCGAAGGGAATTATCGCCAATAACAACACGAACAATTACTCGTCGTATTCGAAACCGGTGGCGTTTCCCGGCTCGTATTATCCGCCAATCAACCAATCTCAACTCCAACAAATGGCAGCAGTTAATTATTCGGATTTCAATAACAAAATTATCGATTATTCTCGCTCAAATAACAATACCAAGGATAATTCGAGTAGTAATAACAACAAATACGCGTATTACAATCCGTCGTCGTATCAAAATAGCGTCAATAATCCCGCATATCGGCAACAACAATTCACAACGAATTCCCACACGAATTCCTATCTCAACCAACCGTTCTTCAAGACCGATTCCATTCACAACTACAATCAGAACTATTATCACCAGAAACCGCCGTTTCCCAAACGGAATGTCTATTTCGATCCGATCTATCACCAGCAACACCATCACCATCAGCAACCGCCGCCGCCGCCATCGCCGCTTCCACAACAACCGCCGTCTCATCATCAACACCACTTCGACGACGACAACAACGGGCTCAACAATCTCCTCAACAATCACGTTCATCTCTACAAAGACAACACGAATTCGAAAATTCCCAATTACAATCTCTCTTTTAAAACGCCACAGAATTCCGATCGATTAATCGATCAAACGACAACGAGTTCCGTGAGAAAGAAACGAATCCTCACTTCCTCATCGTCATCATCGGCCGCCACTTCAGCAACAATAACAACGGACTCCAATTGTAAATTAACACCGAATAAACGCCGGAAAATGATGAATCAATTCTCGTCTTCCACAAACATGAACAACCCGAACACCAACAACCACAACCACCACCATCACAGCATCAACAACAATTACGAGGAGTTGATTCGAAAATTGAAAATCTCGAGTTACAATTCTCTGTTGATGAATCCAACAATGTCGCAATCGATGACGATCCTGTCGCCGAAAGGATTTGTGGAAAACAACTCGCGAATCGCCTCACTGAAACAATCGATCAAATACCGGAAATATCGTTCGGCGTTATATCGAATCAATCGGCCCAAATCCTTTCCCGGTTGTCAACAGAAACAAGATCGGTTTTTGGCGGATTATATTGAAGAGAGTGATTTGTCTGTCGGTTCGTTGTTGTCGCAAAGGAAAACCGTCGATATCGAGGAATTTCCCGACATCATTTCCGCGTCTCCGCCTGCTCCGTCGGTTCCGCCCCCGCCTCCCACTCCCGGTCATCCTCATTCGTCGTCGTATTCTTCGGAAAATCGAAATCAATCGTTCTTTCATCATTTAACGTCCGAGAGTGTTATTATCGATTCCGATCCACGGAGTCCCGAGTTGACGAATTCGTTTTCCCGGTCGCGATTCCCCGGGAATCAACAATTCGCCAATTCGACAGATTTATTGGCGCCAACCGCTAAACCGGTATCGTTGAACCATCACAAGAACCACTTCGTCACCCCGATCGTGTCGTATTCAGAAACCGAGACCAAATTGATCACCGAGCTCCATTCGACTAAATCACAAGAACTCAACAATCGGAACTATACGCAATTTAGCGGCAGTTTTCTCAAACGGACGAAAATCAACGGGAAATCGTTCTCGAACATCCATATCGAAGAGGCGGTCAGTATTGCGTCGTTGTCGTCGGCCTCGAAAAACCGGAACACGTGTTACTACTGCTATTCGTTTCTCAGTGGGTTTTCCTGTGTGAGAAAAAGCGCCAAATTATTCGGAATCGATTCGAATGACGAGTTGATGTTTTGCAGTAGCAGTTGTTATTCGAACTTCAAATCGTTCAACAATTCCACTGGCAATGCCGATTGTAACAACCCCGACAAGGCCGGCAGTAATAGCGGCAATTCGAACAACAATTCCACCAGTAATAACAGTCTCCAGTGCACGAAAGTATTAATCAAAACGACTCCCTATAAACCTCCGAAAAACTACAAAAAGGTCTGTGATTTCGAACAATACGTCCGGCGGAGGTTTCCCAGTGAAGGCGGCAGCGCACAGCAAACAGAAAACAGCTCCACGAAATCCAACGTTCTTCCGATCGATTCAATGAAAAAGCGCTTACTCGGGGTCAATTATTCCTATTTCAAAGCCAACGAATCGTTGAAAACGATTTACAAAGACATCGAGAAAACCGATCAGAATCTGTTATTGAAGAAATACTCATGCTCGTATCGCGGAGAGAATCTGACGGACCAGAGACAGTGTATTCTGTGCCACAATATCGGCGACGGGGACGAGGACATTTGTGGGCGCTTGATCAATATTGACGCCGACAATTGGGTCCATCTGAATTGCGGGTTGTGGTGTTTCGATGTGTTCGAGACGGTCAGCGGGTCGCTAATGGAGGTCGACTCGTCGTTGCATAAGGCAATCAAAACGGTGTGTTCGTTCTGCAGCAATAACGGGGCCGGGATTCAGTGTTACCGGAGCAAATGTACCTGCGTCTATCATGTGCCTTGCGCATACAAGATCGGTTGTATTTTCTATACGGACCGCGGTATGTATTGTCCGAACCACGCCGTCCTGAACCACCCGATGCACCTACCGTCCCTGCGAGTCGAACGCCGGGTCAATATATTCCGTGACGAAAGTGCCCTTATCGCCGGGATGGTCACTGAGGACCAGGACGTTAAGATCAAATTCAGAACGGGTTCGTTGACGCTGAACAACATCGGCCAGCTGTTGCCCGAGCAGCTCATCAGCGGCCGATACAACTCGAGCTCGATCATCTATCCAATCGGGTTCCATTCGACCCGCATTTACTGGTCCTTAACCCAGATTAACAAGCGCTGTAAATACGAGTGTTTCATCGACGAGGACGACGATATGCCTTTGTTCAAGATGAAGTTCCTCGACCAAAACGGCTGTGAAATCGTGCTGACAGATCGGTCTTGTGATAAACTCTGGAAAACCGTGCTGAACAAAATCGCCAAACTCCGCCAGGACTCGAGCCTGACGAGACTGTTTCCGGCGTACTTGTCCGGCGAGCAGCTGTACGGTCTCACTGAGCCGCAAATCATCCGTGTTATCGAATCTCTTCCGGGCGTGGAAATGATCAAAAACTATGCTTTCAAATTCGGCAAAATGCAACTCATAACCGAAATGCCTTTGGCCATCAATCCGACGGGCTCGGCGAGAACCGAACCGAAATTGCGAACGTATGTCCGCAGAACGAAAGAAGACCATCACGAACCGTCGACAACGAAACTCACAAAATGCGGAATCCTCAAAGCCAAATCGACCTACCAGCCTCAACCGGCGCTGTACGATTCGACGAATTTCAACAAAACGGCGCTTCTCAACTCGAAAACCCAACAATACAAACGGCTCAAGTACGAGTGGATGAACAACGTGATTCTGTCGCGCTCGAAAATCCAGGGGTTGGGGTTGTTCGCCGCGAAAGATTTCGAAAAATCGACAATGATCATCGAATACATCGGCGAAATCATTCGGAACGAGGTGGGCAATGCCCGGGAGAAGCTCTACCAGGCGAGGAATAACAGTATATACATGTTCCGGTTGAACGAGGACGTGATAATTGATGCGACCGTCAATGGGGGCTTGGCGCGCTACATCAACCACTCGTGCAACCCGAACTGTGTGGCGGAGACTCTCTCGTTGGACTGCGGCAGTAGGATCATCATCACGACCAGACAGATTATCGAGCGCGGCGAAGAGTTGACTTACGATTACAAATTCGATTTCGAGGACAACAAGGCCGATCGAATACCGTGTTTGTGTGGTTCGATCAATTGTCGCAAATGGATGAATTGAATGAAGACGAAATCAGCAAGAAAAAAAAGAGAAAGATTTCCTCATTATCTATTCTTTTCTGCGTTCTTTCTTTTAATCTCTATCTATTTTAAGATTCCTTTAACACACTCCTTCTCTCACACTCACAAATAAATCGATATTTCACTATTATTATCTCTGTAAATCTGTGTCTATAATTGTGTATCATAGTCGAAGAACTTGTACATTATCTCTCTCTTCTCACTCTTCTTTCCTTCCTTTTCTTTTTTTTCTGTTAAATTTGTAGATGTTACTTTCAAAGAACAACCCGTTATGTGATTAATCGTTATGTTTTACAACTTTTTTCACGATTGTATCATAGTTTAATACATAATTTCTATCATTTTTTTTAATTTGTACCCGAGCATAATCAATCGAATAATACAATATCAATAAATTTCAAGATTCAAAGCTTTTTTTGGCGTTCTCGGTTGTCTTTTTTTCTTGTTTGTATATTTATGATTGTTTATGATTCCTATTTATTGATTATTATTACTATTATTATTATTGCTGGAAGAAATTTGATGGAAATTAGTGGTGGAATGGAGTTTTCTGTGGAGATTGAGTGGTTGGGAAAACAAATCGTAAAGGTTCGGTCGGTGTTGTGTGAATTTGTTCGGAGATTGTTCACTTCACTCGTTTCGATTAGAGAAATATTTTTCATAAATATATATGTTGTCGAAATATTTTTGTAAATACGGTTTGGTATTGTTAATAGACCGAAGATATTTATTTGTATACAGAATCATTTGTGGAGTGCTGTTTTAAATTGGGTTTAAAAATTACATGTCAAAAGGGTATCTTCAGGGGTGTTCCAATCGCATGGGGAGATTGAGAATTTCATTCCTTCGAAAAGACTGTATTAAATACAACTTGTTTCTGCATGGTAATGACAGTGTGCATAGTATCTGAAAGACGAGACCAAATATTGAATAACAAACTTTTTTGTATGGCTATTGGATGAAGGTAAGTATTTCGATAATTATAATGTAGAAAAGTCAATTTTCAAATATCTGGAGGGATAGTAGCACCCATAAGGTAAGCTGGATGAAACACTGCTGGTAAATAATAATCGAAATGTGAAATTTGTATTAGCTGACTTTTAATGATTCTATAAAAACCGAAAAAAAGGTAAATTTTAAAATAACTCAGCTTAGATTTGAGTATCACATTACACAACTTTAACGATTATTTGTCAATGAAAATTAAACTTTCGTTTTTCAGAGTTTTGTCATAAAAAAATAACATCATCAAAAAACCAAATTACAGAGGAACCTCCATATAGTCACACTCAGAGGACCCACTTAAAAGTTTGATTATATGGAGTTCCACTGTATCATGTATTTCCTTGATTTCATCAACGCTAAGATTCAGATTCGCTTCAATAGCATTTCCTGAGACTTGTTTCACTGTCTTTATAAATAATGCAAAAAATAAAACAAAAATTTTGTTTTATATTCCTTTTTTTGGAAAATTAAAATCTATTGGGTGTTGTAAAACATTTGAATATCTTCAGACTTAAATTTACCATCATTGCAAAATGATTTTTTTCAATTTACCAAGAAACATGATTGAATCCATCTTAAGATGATAAATGACGATATGTACAGTTATATTAACAAATATAAAACTAAACAATTAAAAAAAGACACCATTTCACAAAAAAATATTTCCATTGACAATTAATTTCGACGGTATAACCGTTATCTTCATGTCATAAAGAAATTATGAATTTTAATTCTGCTTATATAGACAAGAAATGATTGTGTAATCAATGAATAATTGTCATTTAAACAAACTGTATAAGGTTGTTGCGAGACCTATTTGCACATTAATTTTAGGATCTAAAGGTCTGATACACAGTGCTTCAATCTCTCCCAATAATTGTTAAACTGAGTAAACATAGTTTTATTATTAATCTTTTGCGGTCCACTGTCTGGGTAGCCCCGACGTTGAAAAACCCTCAAGGGGTGGAGGAAAATGTTTTTATGGGTATTCGAAGTTGTAATAGTAAATTGTTACACACTCTACAATAAACAAAGAGCAGGATGGTCTGCGAAATTAAAAAGGACCGGTAGAGTATTCAATTGAAGAAAAATGATTGCAAAGGGTTAAATGAAACATTTTCCTAAACTTGTGTTTTATTTTTGACATTCAGAAAAAAGTCTATATTCATTTAGAATTATATCATTTTATTAAGTTTCATTTATCATTTTTAGTGAGTTTTTCAAATGTTATTTTCCTATTTAACCTATTAATCTCCATTTAGTGAATATGATATCATTAATTTATGAAAACTTAAATCATCCCGAATTGGATTTCCAGTTCAACTTAAGATTTTTTTTAACGAAAGCACAAATCAAAGAATCCCAATTTCTGAATCCCGAAAGAAATCTCTCGTTATTTTCATTTCATAATGTCTTATAATTTATAAATTTAATTTATTTAGTTGATTTAAAACAAGGGTATCCAAACTTTTGGCTTAAAAGAGCCATTTTGGAAAATTTTGAGTTATCAAGGGTCACTCAAAAACATAATTTAGAAATAATCATAAAAATTTATCTTTATTTTTCTATTTATTTCTGATATTCTGGTCTCAGGTTGGACAATCCTGATTTAAAAGACATTTAAAAAGAAAATCTAAGTAAAAATTCAAAACTACAACTGTTTTGAAATTTTATTCCCTTAAAAATATTACAGTTTAGCTTTACACCATGTCTTCAGGAACGAATCTTTACGTCCATCACCACTTCATTTCTTTTTACCAAATCTGAAATTAAATCAAATTAAATTTTCTAAATTTCAGAGATTCTAAAGTAACAATGAAGAGTGAAAGAATAAAAAGAACGGATTCAGTAAGATACCGTGTTTGACAATGCCAAAGTTTAGTTTTTAATGCCCAATTTTACTAGAAATTTTTGTAAGAAAAGAAGGAACTACATTTCAATAATAATGATGACACAGGTCGACAAAAACCACAATTTAGTTGTATTGATTATTTATAAAAATAAAATAATCATCAATCAATAAAATTAATTTCAAATTTATTTCGTATTTATTTGAACTTTAATTGGAAAAGGAAATAAAAATATGACACATTTCAGACAGATTTCTTGTATTTATATTTTTCGAATTAATTATCCTATTATACGTAAAATATTTATAAAAAATGTTTCGTATCGAAGGACTAATATAAATACAGAAAAATTTATTATAATATTTTATTTCTTTTAATTAGATAAAGACTTTATGTTGTATGCATAAGGGATATCCAAACTTTTTTCAATGCTTTGAAGACAATCCCGTGGGCCACATATATAAATTATATCATAATTTATTGTTAAACTTTAACGAGTTCAGACACGATTCTAAGAATAGTAGGTAACTGGATGAAAAATTAAACAAACTATTATATGAAAAAAACATTAACATATGTTTAAATTTTTTCTTGTTAATAATAATAATTAAAAAATTAATTTTTATATTTATTAATTAATTATTAACTTTAAATTATTAAAATCGTTTTTTGATTTTTTTATTCAATGTAAGTTTGTCTACATTTGTGGAATTGTGTCGTGGGCCGGATAAAATTATGTCGAGGGCTGTAGTTTGGAGACCCCTGGTATACATAAAAAATACTTTTTCATTTTTATTGTATGGTATGGGTTTTTAAATATTTAATGTCTTTACTCTAATAATGGCAATTAAACTTGATTTGTTTTTTTTGTTTAAACATAATTTAAATGGAATCTTGACTAAAGAATTCTTTATGAAAAATTTTATTTAATTATTTTGGTGTTTCACAAACATTTGTGAAATTGCCGAATTCTGGAACTGGGCAAAAATATTTAATTATTTAAAATTCTGAATTTCATTTTCCAAATTCTCCTAAAAATTCGGTCTTTGAATTTTCCAAATATAACAATTATCATTCAAAAATTATATCTTCAAAAAACACAGATGTTAACAAAAAACAGTGATAAAAATGTTGTAAATAATGTAAAAACAAACAGTTGTTTTAATCAATTATTTAATATGACGAGTTTTCATCTCTTCCAAACATTTCAATTACACAGTTGAAACTATGATTGGGACACATTCGAGTCTGTGGAAGTCACGATGCAAATCTTTGATGAGTTCATCACTTTCCCAGACGACGATGAGGAAGTGGTGCATGAAGGTTCCACAATTCCGGTTATCAACAGAGGTGGCCAGAGCAAATACGGGGAGCGAATCGAGCTTCTCTCAATTAAGTGGTCTGGGACACGGCGAACCGCGGTGGCGACCTGGACTACAAATGTATTAGAAGATAATCGTAAAGCGGTGATTAACGGAAATTATTAATGAATAAAAACAAGAGTTGATAAGAACGGACTTGCGAAACGACTCGACAAACGTTAACTAAGTAAAGTGAAACGGTAACTAAACAAAAAAGGCTAACTATATAATTTAATGAAATCAGATGAAAGAGTAACAATAGAATGTAACATAAAATATGAAGTCGAAATAATTATTATTTAATATATTTTTTCCCAAATAGTCAAGAAGCTATTTAATAAAATGCCTAAAACCAAAGGATACTAATATTTACATATTATGATACGGCAAAAATTTGAAATAAGTAATTTTTTTCAACACTTAACCGATGAGAAATCGAGTGACAAACATTTATAAAATAGAGTATATGGAATAAAACTATTAAGATGGTAATGATTAGTTAGGTAAAATATATTTAACCATACACTGCACAAAGGTTATCAGTCACATAAAATATCGATATAAGTGGAAGATAAATGATTTTTTTTACCTTCACAATCAAGTGAAAAAATTGGTGCAGTGTAGGGTTTATAATTATAAAATATTACAGATTTCTAAAAGAAAATAATACATGGTAAAACAAATGAAGAACCTTACTCTAATCATCAACGAGGTTAATTGTAGGGTCGTATATTGTGCTGCTACCTCAGTGTCGAACGCAACACATGGCTGTCATCTTTGTCCCAGATGATAAAGGAGTTCATCGTCATCTCTGATCCAAACAATCAGAAGAACAGGCACATAAGTAGAGTGGACAATGTTAAACATATATTCTAAATGAAATATCTAACTTCAGTCTGTTCGCCGAGTTTTAAGAATGTTTGATCCACGACAGGAGAGAAAAATCCAAGTGCAAAATTAAATGAATCCGATATTAATTAAACTCGGCAAAGGAATGAAATCGTTGGCAACAGATTTTAAAATGAAAATTCTTATGATATTTGAAGAAACCACAAGCGATTGATTATTGATTATTAAACGGATGGCTAAATGGTCAGATGAAGACATGAATAAATGCATTAAAGACAGGATGAAAATCTATTTTGTATTTGAAAATAAGACACTTGCCTTTACAGTAATATGAAATATTAGGTTGATCGAAAAAAATGGCGGTTTTGGGACACAAACTTCAAAGACGTGCAAATTCACAGAAACAAAAGTTTATTAATCAAAGTATGAACTGTTGGCATCGATACATTTTTGCCAACGAGAAACAAGTGTTTTTATTCCATCAACATAAAATGCATCGGTTCTCGAAGCGACGAATCCTTGGAAGGCATTTTGAGCATCATTTTGGTTTTTGAAAATTTTTTCACGTAGGAAGTTGTACAAATGCCTGAAAAAGTAGAAGTCCGTTGGCGAGAGGTTTGGTGAATATGGTGGATGAAGCAGGGTTTCATAGCCCAACTCATTAAAATTTTGAAGAGTCACTTTTGAAATATGAGGTCTAGCGTTATCATGAAGAAGGATGGGACTTTTTCGATTGACCAATCCCGGACAAGGGATTTTCAATTTTTTATGCATTTCATGACACTACCTCTCCGCTGTGATTATTTCACCTGGATTCAAGAAACTATAGTGGATGATTCCAGCATCACACCACCAAACTGTCACCATAACCTTACGGGGTGTTAGTTTCGGTTTTGGAAAGTG
>MQRK01246755.1:5016-18803 GCA_001938485.1 Girardia tigrina
TTTGCACACTTACTCCTTCAGAAACTCGATTATCTTCTCGTCTTTGTCAAGAGAGGACCGCCCTTCGCAGACTTGATCGTCTTTGTTAAAGTTGTTTTCACGAAAATTGTAAATCCACCTTTCACATGTTCTCTTTGAGAATGTTTTCCAACTCCAAGGGCCGTGTTAATTTTGTCAGTCATAATGTGAGGGTATGAAATCCCTTTTACAGCAATAGTAAATTAATTTATGAATATCAGAGCGATTAAAATCTATTAGGATGATGAAAATGTGCGAAGTTTACGAAAATGCTATTATTTTATTAAAACGAAAATTCATTAAAAACAGAAAATAAAAATTATTGTATATAGGTATATCGCAAATCCTAATTTATCTAATACAAATTTTATTATGGATTACAAATATATAATAATTATTTATGTGATGCAAGGATATCTGCAGTTAACATAGATAAATTTTTAAGACAAAACTTATGAGGCAACCCTATATATCCATGGAATTTAGAAACTTATGTTTGAAGGCCTTCTACTCAATCAATTTTCTTCAAACTTTGTAAACTTACTCATTCTCAATGACAATAAATGATTATGTAAAAATTTGATCGAAAATACTTTTTAAGATCCCAAAATGGGGAAAAATGGGTATAGCTTTTTTAAATTAATGTTTATTTAATTTTAATTAACAAATTTAAAAAGTCAATATTTCAAATATTCAGCCTAAACAATTATAAATAAGATTTTACCAATGATTATAATAATCATTATATTAATTTCAATGTCTGAAGCTAAATAAAAAGAACCATAACATTCGTTTATTAAATTCATTTTATTAAAATGTAATAATACGTTTTCTAAATAATAAAAAAACATTTATGGTTCTTTAATTTTATTCATAAAATATTTATTACTGTTTTATTTAATACTCACCAGTTTTTTAACAAGTCTAATCAATGGGTGGCCAAAAATATTATATTTATTATTCATATAATTTTAATATATTATATTATAGTTTTTTATGTGAGTAATGTCCAAAAAGTGATTTAATTACTTTTCTGAATTTAAATAATTTTTATTAAATATTTTTTTGAATTTTCAAAAGAAAGGTTGTACAAATATTTTAACAGACTCCATTTACATTTATATATGTATATATATATATAAATTTTGTATGTAACAATTATTTTGTAAGATTATTATTTTTCTCTAACATCAAATGAAAACAAAAAAGGATGATACTATTGAATCTAATCAGATTTCGTCTTTAATATATCGGTCGTAAAAAAAGAATTTTTTTATTATTTTTTTAATGTTGCAAGAAGAATTTCTTACTCTTCTCAGAGTAATCGATCTTCGAATTAATTACACAGAGTCAAACAACTTTAATCAAACATTTCGGAATTTCTGAAACCATTTCATCTCAAAGTGGCAGGGTTCTCAAATATAAACATACTAATAATTCGGAAAACAAACAAACGTTTTAGTGTTTCAATATTATTTTAGTGTTTTCTTACCAGTATTCATTTCTTGTTATATTTCCTGTTTTCCTGTAAATATGTTACAAGAAAGCAAACTGGGAAGTTTGATGGAACTAAACTCATCGTAGAAAACATATACACTTGAGACACAAATTGTAGAAACTATAACTGCGGTAAGTCACTCTAAGAGTATTATTAGTTTTTATGGAAAGTTAAACATTTACTTAAATCATTAATAGACTTTTAAATATTGTTCGTTAATTAACTATTCCCTTTCAATTTCTACATGTAATACATAATATCCATAATAATATTAACACCATTATTTATCATTTTGCTCCTCTTCTGACCCGTTATATAAAAAACTTCCTAACAAACAATAAAAAAAGCTATAAAATAAATGGTCATTTAATTAAATTTTAAAATTACAAAAATGTATAAATAACCCTTTCGTTACCGGGTTTTGGGAAATAATTTTTTCTGAAATAACGTAATTTGTTAATTTAAACAATAAAATAGTACATTAAAACATTAAAAATGAAATCTGGTGTAAGAATTTTTGAAGCCCTCCTCACACAAAGGCCAACATAACAATCTTTACTCATAGAGCGGGAGTCTTAATATATCATAATAAATATTAAATTGTGACGAAGTTTAATAACATGTTTATTCAAAAGAAAATATAAAAATATAACAATTAATACAAAATTAATATATAAATATTTGAAAATTGTTTATAATTTAAATAGTTTTAAATTAAAAAAATAAATACAATATAAAATTTTGAAAATAATTAATTTACATTTATTTGTATTCACACGTATTTAGATATTATTGCTTTGTGCAAGAAAAAATAAAAATCGTTTCTCATAAATTTACTCCGGCAAAAATAGCTGCATCTATATTTTTTATTTGTGACACTCTTTTGTCTGATTGCCGCGAAATTTATTTAATACTGTACTCATTTAATTGTTGATTGAGGTTCTTCGCTAACTGCATAAAAAACGAGCAAAGTCAAAGTCTATCTCTGATCAAATAACTCAAGATTTGAAAAAAAGAATAATTAAATTGACAATTTATACCCAACTTTAAGAAATGATTTATTCTGATTTGTATCGTTGTTGAAACATTTGTTACTATTCAATTTTATTACAAAGTAACGCTCAAATAATTTGTAAAGTAAATTTTTGATTAATTGTTACTCTACATCATAATATATTTGTAATAATCATCATTTCATCTTCGTTTTCTCCTTCAGTTATTAGTTAATAATTAGATAGTTATACATTTTAATTTTTAGAATCTGTTATTATATATATTTTAACAGTTTCGGGGATCATCATTGTTTTTTGTTTAGTTAAGACCCCTGAACTTGTTTATTTAAAAACATAAGAATATATAAAAACATATATAACATATTTATAAAAATAAGACCAAATAATTTTCTTTTTCTCATGGTACTAGAAAAAGATAATAAGTATATTATTTTGTATACAGGTAACAAAACGACTCTCCGTCGAAATGCTAGTCATACGTGCCCAATTACATGGGATCATATACGATGTTGGCCGGAAGCAACCCTTGGAACAATTCTTAATGCATCGTGTCCAAATTATATTGACGGATTCAAGGTAGAAGGTAAGATTTTTAACAATTGTAATCAATTAAGATATGATATTGGAATGAGACATTCCAGTCAATTTAATTGAATAACAACGAAAAATACAATTTTATATTCAAAGTGCTATTTTAAAATTTATACCAAGCTTTGCATGTGAAATATTCAAGATATATAACTGTAAAAGAAAAATATTTTATAAATTAAAAGATATTTGTGGACATAATTTTATGATATTTTTAAAGCAATAATTTGTGTTAAATTTAATATTAATAATGTAAAAATATTTATATATATATATATATATATATATATATTAGTATTTGTATCACCTTCAATAATTATTAGTATTAAGTATTGCCATAAGTAAAAGAAAATCTCGAAAGGAAAAATTTTGAAAATCCTTCATAGTAAGCATTTCGCCGACATATAATACTTAAAAAATCATCCTTTTACATGAAATCTTAAACACGCTGCCACTTTTTGAATAATGTTTTCAATATTTTTCAGTGAGATCTTTGCGTCTTAGAGAGAGGTCATTAGAATCAGAGCTTTTACGTACGTTTAGTAACAATTTGTAATAAGGAACCGAACATATGAGATATGGGTAATTACTATAGATTGGATAGCTTATTTTATTAGCCAAGCTATAATTACTCGGACAAAAGAGCCATTTACAATATGTTGCTTGAAAGAATGAATCTTTCCTGATTGGAAAGTTGGAAGAAGGGTATAGCATGTTAAAGAATTTAACAATTTGACGCTATAGTTGGATGCGTTTGACATGACTGTAACTCAAATCTGGCGATAAACCAAAGTTTTCCCGACACAATAACATATATAGTATGACGCATGTCTACTAGAGAAAACTTTTTTAGTATTCTCAACCTGGTCGAGGAACTCATACATAAAAACCTGGTAAAATTACCCAATTGTATCAAGACTCATTTCATAAGGAATAAAGATTTGCAATATTCTTTTTCGTACTTATAAACTTAAAAAATGTCTTACATTTCATGCTTTGTCTAACTGCTCGTAGGAAGAGTTTAGAGGACTTTTGACATCTATTTCGACAGCTGACTCAAAGTAAGCTTTCATTTAGAAATTGACATATTATATTGTGCACTGTTACAGAGGAGTACGTAAAAGAACAGTAATGTGTTTAGCGATCTACCTACTTTTCATTGACCAATAATACAACCTCTAAAAGATTTTTTAGAACATTAAGTACGTGGTATCATGATCAGAAAAATAAATATAAAAAAGAGGTGATTTATAAATTTATTGTAAGACAGCTGATCGATCATGGTCTCCCTTTCTAAAACGCTGTATATATTATTAATAAACAAAGTCGGTGCATTTGTCTGACTTGGCCTTAAGAGTTAATAAATCTAATCCAAACTTCTTAATTTTTAGTCCTTTTGTTAATTGCTATAGAAACGTATGATAAATCAGTTACATGACATTTCCACACATACAACTCATTGTAATGTGAACTCGATGTAATGCGAATGATTTGAAATTAACAATATGATGAAGTGTGATGTGATGATATATCACGGGATGAAGTGTCATGTGTTTAGTTGGATGTGTTGATATGTCATAGGAAGAGATTCCATGTGTTGACTCGGATAAATCATGTCTGCATTCAAAAAAATATTATAAAAATAAAATTTCAATTTAAAAAGGAATTGCATGGTAATATTGATTGAAATATGTTAACGCATTCGGATTAAAAAAGAAAATGACAATTAATAAAATGTAAAATCGTTTTATTGACGACGATATTAATTAAACCGGACAACGCCGACTTACATTCATAATTTCAACAAGTCATCAATCAATTAAACCGATATAAAAATCGACAAATCCGAAAATATTAAATCATCACTTCTCTTGGATAATCAGCAACCTTGAGGCACGGCGCGATATCATTGACGTTGGCAGTTATAAAAACACTCTATCCGCTTGGGAATGAAACCTTGAATAAATATGTAGACTTTATTTCGGTCAATCTGTTAAATTATTCAAGAAACCACATAACCAATATATTGACTTTCAACTTTCTTTTGAAATTGGCAAGGGATAAATTAATTAAAGTTCTCCCAGTTTAAGTCTTCCAAACATTTTATGTGAGTAATTTTTACTACAAATTCTATAAATTCTATAAATAAGTTTATGTAAAGTGTAAAAAAAGTCTGACAAAAGAAACTTGATTTAAATTTAATAAGGAAAAACATCTTTAATTGTTTTTTTCACAAAATTAATTTGTTGTTATTACAAGTTAAATTTTTTTATAAAAAAATTATTTGTTTTAATATAATATGTTTTTCATCAGAAAAAAATTATTTTATGAATTAAAAATAAAATATATTAACATAAAAACTAAAATTATATTTTTTTAAAATATCTAAGCAAATATTTTTTTAATGGAACATAAAATTAAAAGTGTAAAATTCATGAATAATAGAATATTTATTTTATTTTTTAAAAATGGAAAACTCTTATTATTATTATTCCGTTCATTTTATGTTAATTATTTCAACAGTAAATTGTTTGGTTGATTGGAAAAAAATTGTTTTTGTTATTCTGCAAATATTCGGTGTAGGACGTAATGGAAACGACGGAGTTGATTAAATTATTAAACTGAAGAAGAATATTATAAATTGAGATATGTTGATGGTTCATTTATTTAAATATTTACCGAAATTTTCTTTATTCATTTTTTTCCATTTAATTTTAGTTTTATATTTTTCAATAAAAATAATATTATTTTAATCTGACATTAAATATAAAATTTATTTGTGAAAAAATCTAAAATAATTATTAAAATAAAATGTTTAAAGAAAAATAAAAAGTATAATATTAAGTAAAATAAAATTTAAATAAAACGAAATTATTTTTAATTTTTTGTTTTTGATTAGTTTATCCGGCGTTCATTCGTCCCAAATTTATTTACCAAATTTGTTGTTTTTATTTTTTTTTCTTTTTTATGTAAGATAACATTGAAAAACCTCAAAATAGTTTAACACAAAATAAAGTTAGGTGCATACAGAATAGTTACACCCATACATCCTAGAATTTAATTGAAAAAAACATATTTATCTTGATAAAAGAAAGTGAAGATTAGTAGAATGCAAAAGTCAGGACATATATTAGGGACATATATTTCTTTAATAGAAGATCTTTAATTACTGGGATACGGAAAAAACACCGTGCAGTAAATTTTTTCGATAAAATTTATGAAAATATTTATTGTAGTAAATTTCGTCTCCAAATGAAAATATTATCATAAATTTTGACGAAAATATTTACCGCGCGGTGTTTTTTTGCAATGTTTTTTCCGCAACGTTTTTTCCCTGTTCCTTAATTACTGATTACTTTTATTCTCAATTTTGTAATTTATTAATTTAAAATTTAATTTGTTTTGGATGATCTAGAAGCAACATTGTTCATCAAAAAGTAAATGCTTTCTTTTTTGCACGGGTTTTTTACTTTAACACTTTTTATTAATCTAATTGAAAGCTATGAAACCCCATATTTACAGGACATTCTTGTAAAAATTCATAAAATATTTAAAGTAAAAGGAACTTAAGCAATTTTACAGATTTCCTATTAATTTTACACATTCGTTTTGAAATAAGTAATATTTAACTACATTTAATATTCTATTTAACTATATGATGAATGTCTTTTGTAGAAATTTGTCTTTTTCACCTTTATTTATCTTATAAAAAGAAAATAAAGTGTAAACGGAAAAATTAATTACTGATCTAAGGAATGTTTTGAATTGTTTGTTGTTTTATTTTGTACATCTTGTACGTTGATTCGGATTTTGTCTCTCCTACACAGATGGAGGATTGGTATTTTCTTTGATTCCTACTTATTGAAAATAATTTAATTTATTTTTTAAGTAAAAAAATTTAAAATATTTTTCAAATGTAATATTTAATTTATAATGTAATTTAAAATTTTAATATATTAATTTAATTGGTACTTTTAAAAAAATGTTTAGATTTAATTTTAACCCATTTGAATCATTATAATTGATAATTAATAATAAATATTTTTAATTTATTGAAAAATTAGTATGAATTTAGAAATATATTAATCAAGAAAGATGTCGAATAGCGAAAGTAGTTTGAAGAATTGATGTAATTACAATTCTAATTGTGATGTTAATAAATGTTTCGAAAATCATGTTGATGTTGTTTATAACGGAAATAAAAATATAAAAATAGCGAGATCTAATTTTAATTTTACTGATATTCCATATTTTTTCAAAAACTGCAAAACCCTTAAAAACAAAATGCATTATAATTAAAAACAATTATTTAATTATAAGTATTATTACTACATAAATAGATGAAAGAGCAACATTAATTGGAAAAAATAACAATTTTCAACAAAAGGAAAATATTAAAAACAAAAATGTATCAAAATATCACATCAAAATCGGAACGTGACTCTGGAGGAAGACAAATATAAAACTGAAAAAAATATATTTATTGGAAAGATTTTCTTTAATCTCAAACGGTTATTTGAGTCATGGTAGAAATTAGAAAAATTGTATATTTTGTGTTGTTTATTTAAATACATTTATTTATTATTTAAATCTTTATTTTAGGTTATATGTTTGATTATCATTGAATTTAAAAATTATTTTTTTAAGATTATTGCACTTTTCAGAATAAAAACTTCGCTCACAAAAATAAATTAAGAATACAATTTATCTATTCAAAATATTTCAAAAGGAATTAATTAATCCAATTATTGTTCTGTGAACAGAAATTTTCTTGTCTTCTTTTTCATTGGAATACTGTAGCGGAAAATAATAATTATTGTCTAATATTCGCAGTTTCTAATTAATTCATTTATTGATTTTTATTTAATTTCATTTTTTATTCTAATTTTTATTATTATTCCAGATATTTCCTTATCCATCCAACAAGACACTCTTAATTAACAATTTTTTAGTATTAAAATTGCTATCCTCCAAATTGCTATCTCACCACTAAACAAACCAAACACATGACAATGGAAATAACACCAAAAAAATTGTCCCCATCAAATCACACACCGCAAACAAATCAAACAACACATGCATTCCAACATCATCAAAACACATATACACACATATACCAACTTCACATTGATGTCGAAATAAAAAGTGGTCATTACAGTAATTATATTCACGGTCAAGGAGCGAGTAAAAAAGAATTTGTATAAATACGAACTGACGTTAATATCAGAATCAAGACCCAAGAAAGCGAGAAATAAACCGATCGTTCATTGTAATACGGCGAATATACCAATAAAATTCATGTTCGACACAGGTGCTGACTTAAATATCATCAGTCAAGAGTTGGTGGAGAAGATTTGTGAACGAAATCCAGACGACAAAATTTATGATTCAAGAACCAAGATAACATGTGTAAATGGTACTACGGAAGAATGCATAGGAAAGGTTCAACTTAATGTGGCAATCGGACCACATATTATAGCCCATGTTTTCGACATTATTCCTAAAATATTTCCTCACATTTTCATCGGGTTAAGAAGTATGAAAAAATACGTAATAAAAGTAAAAACAGGAGAGGATAGTATTAAAATCCAGAATATTAAGATTACATTTATCTCAAAAACATTAACGGCGGAGTCTTTAAACTAGGAGGGTCCGCGTTGGGGGTCGTAATGCTGGATACAACCGGATAGAGACTCAAAATATCGAATTATATAAAATTATTGTATCAGATAATATTACAACGAGTGGTTATGAAAATTATTTTATTAAAGGAATGAAAGTGGACAGTTACAATGAAAGAATGAGTGATGAAAAACAATAATTTATTTTTACAGGAGAAAAAGATAAGCTCAGCGAAAAAGGCCTGATGGCAATGGATAGCCTTATCAAATGTTACGACGCATATGTTTGGATCAGATTAACTGATGTTGAAAGAGGAAGAAGACAGATACGTACTGGGATGACCTTGGGTTATATAGAGTTATATCATGAAGATTAACAAACTACAGAAAAAGATCAATATACAGCATATCGAAGGAGAATCAGAAAAAAGAGAATATCGCAATTGAAGAAACTTCTGAAGAGCATTGATGAATCCATGCACTGAACAAACAGACAAGAAATAGCCTAATGAAAATTATACGTACAAATAAAGATATTTTTAGTACGTATAGACTTATATCGGGAAAAGTGATCTAATTGAACATACCATTTAGATCGAAAATGAAAGGCCACTTAATTTTAAACCTAGAAGGATACCCCTGGGACTTGAACAGAATGTAAAAGTAATGATCGAGGAAATGGAAAAGAAAGGAATTATCATACCTAGCACGTCCGCTTGGAACTTTCCAGTGGAAGTGGCTAAGAAAAAGAATGAAGATATTCGACTATGCCGAGATTATAGAGCTATAAATGCGGAAACAAACAATTGCAATACCATCCTCAGAAGAGATTTTCGATAGTATTGGGGTATCCAAATATTTTTCTACTCTCGATTTATCAAGTGGGTATCACCAAGTACCAGTGGCAGTAGATGTGCATAAGACTGCATTCAGTACCAGACACGGTCAATACGAGTTTCTCAGAATGTCATTTGGGTTATGTGGTGCCCCAGCAACCTTTCAGAGATTAATGAACTTAATTTTAAGAAAAGAAAATTGGATCAACTGTGTTATATATCTTGATGATATTTTGATTTTTGGAAAGACGATAGAAGAACACAATCAAAGGTTAGAAATGGTGTTATCGAGAAACAAGCAGGACTAAAATTAGCTCCAACAAAATGTCAGTTTTTGCAAACAGAGATAAAATATTTAGGTCATGTAATCAACGAAGAAGGCGTGAAGACAGATCCTGATAAAATCAAGAGCATCAAAGAATGGAAGTTACCAGGCTGCAACAAAGAATTACAAACATTCTTAGGATTTTGCAACTATTATAGTAAGTTTATCAAGGATTATGCTGTAATGTCCTGTCCTTTAAGTTCGATGTTAAAAAACGATTCAAAATTTGTGTGGACAGAAAAATCGAGAAGTATGTTTTACAGACTCAAGGAACATCTCATGCACCCTCTTCTGTTAGCTTTACCTATAAAAGACGGTAAATATATTTTAGATACGGACGCATCTCATGATGCAATTGGTGCAGTTTTATCACAAATACAAAATCGAGAAGAACGAGTTATTTATTATACCTCGAAAACACTTTCTAAGAGCCAGAGACAATATTGTATTACTCGAAAGGAACTGCTAGCCATCCATATGTTTGTTCTGAAAATTAAACACTGCTTGATAGGATCACATTTTCCTGTCAAGACGGATATCAGGCACTAAAATGACTTTTAAACTGGAATAGCTCAAACACATCACAGTACTGTATTTGGAAATCAGAACTCGAAATATTTGATATGGAGACATAAATCAGAAAAAGAAAGGACCACAAGAATGCCGATGCTCTTTCAAGACCAGCACCATGTGAACATTGTGCCCTACAACATGATGATCCAAAAAAGAAAAGAAACGTAAAAGATTATTACCAGGTATACATAGAAAATAGAAAAACTCACAGCGAGTATTCGGAAAAGATTGTTAATGAGATTCAAAAACAAAATGATGAGAATCAAAACGAGTGGGAGCAGGAAGCAGATGAAGAGTTACGGAAGTTACTGAATCCAATAACTTACAAAAACGATAAAAAAAATATCAATCCGGTGGACATGAAATCAGAATTCGTGGGAAATTATATATTTATTTAAGGATGGAATCTATAGAATAATGGTGCCAAAACACAAAAGACGGGAAATAATTTGGAACTACCACCGACAATTGGGACATCCAGGAATAGAAAGAAACAGCCGATTTTATTGCAAAAAATCATTACTGGGTGAACATGGTTAAAGACATAAAAGAAACTTTAAGTAAATGCATACCATGCATTTTAAACAAAAATATCAATGGAAGAATTAAAGCGCCATTACAAAGCTTGATTACCAAAACACCATTTGAAGTAATCGGTATATATATTACAGAACCATTTACAAGCACTATGAATGGATACCGATACATCCTTGGTGTGATTGACTATTTCTCGAAATATGTATGCTTAATACCGATGAAGACAATAACAGCAGAAAAAGTAATCAAAAATTTATGGATTCATTGGATATCAAAATTTGGGATTCCAGAACGAATACACTCGGAGAGGGGTACTAATTTTACAAATTTATTTATTGAACACTGTCAAGCACTGGGAATCAAGAAGACGTTTACTTCGCCATATTATCTACATGGAAATGGATTAATAAAAAGGTTGTTCCAAACGGTAAAATCTATGATCAGCGAAGTGATGGAGGAAAGAAAGATTCAAGACTGGAGTGAAACACTACCATTCATAGAACTGGGAATACGAACAACAAAGCAAAAAACCACTATGTATTCCCCATACGAGGTGTTGTCTGGACGCAAACCAAGAATCGACTTTATTCACTCTGAAGCCTTCTCGGACACGGAATATCACAGCACCGATGAATATTTGAATGAAATGAGAAGTAAGATAAAAATAATCCACGAATTACTAATCCATTTCATTACTAGAAATTTGAGGGACCAAAATGCAAAAGATAAATTAAGGTATGGCAAGCATCGGTAGAACGCAAAAATACAAGTCAGGTAGAAAGTTATGGTCAAGAAGCACAAGGATTTGAAAATAAATACATTGGGTCATTCGTTATCAGCAGAATTATCGACGATTGGACAGTCATTTTATATCATGAAGGGGCGAATACAGAAATACAACGTAACTGCAACCAGATCAAAGAAGTGAGAGAAACCAAAGATCAGAGTGGGGAAACAAACACTCAGACCAGTATACGAACTTGGAGAACAAAGGACAATGAAACCGCTCAGGTCAAAGAGGAAGATACCCGACCAGAAGTACGCGGAATTCAAGACCGATATACAAATCATTTCAAAGAGGGGAATGTGATATTAAATGAAATATTTAATTAAATATTGAATTTCATTAGAAGTTGTTTAATTATTCACAAAAATTGTAATTTTCAAATATATGTTTATTATTAATGAATTTTAATTTTTTTTTAATTTAATTACACTTAACACAGACCTATTCCCAACTGACAACAATTTATTCATCAATTTGAACAAATTTTTGATAGGAAAAAAATTCAATTCCAAAGATACCTTAAAAATGACCTTCAATGAATTTATAGATTCTCACCCATAAAATCTTTATTCAAATGAGCTAAACAAGCTGCAGCTAAAATGGAAAAAAGTGTCGATAATATTGGTGCATACGTTGATGAATGACGTAAATATTTGTCTTGGTAAATTATCCAAAAAAAATTGACTTTAGTTCTACAAATTTCGTATTTGACGACCTAATATAACAAATTAATAAAACAAAAGAAGTTATGTGAATAAGTCATACAGTGTTAAAATTAACATATTTTTCGATAGTTATTAAAAGCTTTTTAAAAATAAAATATGTGATGTACAACAAATCAATAGAAATAATTATAACTAAATCAATTATAGTCGAATGAAATAAATATAATTGCTTATACGCGAAATGTTCTCGGATTTCTTCAATTTCCTTAGGGGAAATAGAAGTCCTCGTAATCGAATCCTCGTGGTAATTGTCGTCTTATGCGTCTGGAAGTCCTAGAAATCGAAATTGGAAATCATTTTCTATATTTAATACATTTATCCTTTTTTCAGATTAAATTAATAAAGAATTATTTTTTTAATATTTTTTTATTTCCAATAAACATTTAATTTTTAATATTTTAAAGATTATTTTTCTGTTTTAATTAATTTAGCTATTTTCTCACTGGTTATTACTAGTCCTACACCGTGCGCTTTATATTAATCTTTTAATCCTGTCTTACCATTTATTATTTATGAATTTTTTTTGTTTTACAAAATTTTTAACACAGCGATTCAAGTTGTAAATAACGACAGAATTTTTTTATTTGAAGTTAATTTATATGAGGAAACAATAAAATTTCTTGAAAAATTAAAAAAAAACGTTGGTTGTGGTTACCTTCGGGTAATGCGTAATTTAACAATTAATTCCTTATCGATTTATTAACACTGTGAAAATTTTATATATTCTTCTCAATAAAAATTAGGAAATAAAGTTTTTAGGATTATAATAATATTAATTGTAGTGATTATATAATGAACTATTGTGTTCAATAGGTACTGAAAGGGTTTATTTTGGTTAGTACACCAATTCTGTAATCATGCAAAGTAAATTATAAATTGTAAGGAATATTTTAAATGGTGTATGGTTATTGTGGGCTTATTTGAGTGTGCTGAAATTGGAATTGTGATTCTCCCACCCAGTTGGAAAATTACAGCTTCATTGTATTTGCGATAACTGATCATTCGAACAAAATTATATTTTTAAAATTAATGACAATTTAATAATCTGATAAAATTTTAAATTTAAAAAGTAATAATAAAGAGTCATTTTTAATATATGCAATATTTTTTTCAAAAATTAAAATAAGCATCTTAAATGTTTTATTTAAAGACATCTTAGAGGTTTGAATAATTTTAACATTAGTTTTATTAACAACATCAATATGAGTTTTACAACATTTATTAATATCACAAGCGCCTTCACTATATATATATATATATATATAT
>MQRK01246758.1:0-14318 GCA_001938485.1 Girardia tigrina
TAAACTATTTTTATACAAATTAATTATAAATAAATTTATTTCAATTCTACTATAATATTAATAATAATTATTGTTTCGTATTTATTTATCAATTAAAAAATTTGAAAGTGCATTTACACATAAACTGAGAAATCTGAAGGGTAAAATGAAGATGTTTTAATAAATAATAAAAAAAATCTTCGGTTCAAATAAACATGTATATCGAAATATTTATTAANAAAAAATCTTCGGTTCAAATAAACATGTATATCGAAATATTTATTAATTTTTAATTTTTTCATTCTCAATTTAAATGGTTCCAGAAACGTAATTGTTTGTCAATTAAAATATTTTTAATAAATAGTTATCTTCTTAATTAAATTGAATAAAATAAATAGTTATGAATTACAAAAAATAATGTTCCTAAATGGGTTAATTAAAAGAATACAATAATACCATAATTTTTAAAGTAACAATAATACTAAAATATGAATTATTGATTTGTTGTAGTACTATCATTACAATCGCTAGATTTGGAAAGTTAAATGAGATATTAATAACTGAACTTTTCAAATGATATATTTTATAGACCGAAAGAATTATTTACAGGGTTTTTCATTTATGTATACTCGATATTTCAAATCTATATACCCATTCAATTGAAATTAATTACAATGATTAAATTGGGGGAAAAATATAAAAAGAAAAGACAATGGTTACCTAAATGATTAACTAAATAAAAATGACTAATTAAAATGATAAAAGAAATGATTAAATAGTAATGGTTAAACCAAATAAGCTTTAATAACACTTAGTCTGTCGAAGTGAGACTGGCAAAAAGATGAAATGCATATTAATATATTAATAAATTGAATAAAAAATCATAATTACTACAAATAAAATTTACTCGTTAAAAATTATTCTTCGGATAACTGTGACAAAGTGAAGTTAATATTGTTTTTTTTGCACGTTATGATTATCCGAAAAATAAACTTAAATAAAATAAATAAGAAAGATAATAAGGTATATTAAATGACATTGACAGATTAGTAGGGACAAATACAAGATTTAAATAAATTAATTAGGAAAATAATTCATCAATTAGAGAGTCATGAAATATATATATACTATCAATGATTATAATCATATAGGATAGATTATTAAAGGTAACACAAATTTTACTTTGGTTCGTTTTGGAACTGATCCTTTTACAATCAAAGTGGCAAAAATTATAATAGAAATGGTATTACAAATAATATTAATAATAATAATAATATTAATAATATTATTAATAAGTATTACAACTCAGTAGCTACAATCTCGGTAAACCTTTTACAAACTGGACTCCATAAAATTATTAAATATTATGTTATAAATGACATTTTAATATTATTATCTGTAAAATTTATTTCATTAAATTAATAATATTGTCTTATTGAATATTTACTACATTAGTAGGTAGTTAGTTTCAACTCTGAAACAGAAGTGTTTACAATATTACGATTATTTCTATATATCGAATGTGGGAAGGATATTTGAATGATGGTTAAATGAGTTTTATAATATGTTTGAGACTGTTTGATTTTTGAAGCATGAAATCTCTCCCTTGACTATTGAAATTAGTTATTGTTGAATTTAAAAATGTCTCTTAATAATTGTATAAAAGATTAAATTTTATCTAACGATTAATAAAATATGTAATTGTTTTAATAATTGCAAATTTTAGCAAATATTTTTGAATATTCAATTGAAGCAACAGGTCATGTCCCAGATGCTGATAACAGATCATTTTAGTCGTAATAAATCCTAATAAAATGATTAAACAAGTTTATAAATATTTATCTTTATCATATTATTATCAAACTCCTTTCTTCTTAGGTTATTTTTTTGTAAATATTTGATAGTACATTATAGTGCATTTTTTAGGAATTAAGAAAAGGGCTTTTCCTTATTTATCTTTTTATACGAACACCCATATGGGTTTTCACACATTTATTTTCATCACTGTTTGAATTGTCTTTAGGTAAATTCTCAGCCAAGGTTTCATAATTTGATATTTTGAATTGTCTTTGGGATGTTTCTCAGTCAAGCTTTCATATTTGAAATCTCGTTAAATTGATCAATTTTTGTTAATGTCTTGTTAATAAACAATTATTTGACCAAATAAACCACAACAACTGCTTGTAGATGCTAATAATGTAGATGAACGCCACTGTAGTATTAGAAGACTGTAAAGCAGTTGAGGTGAAAGAATTATCATAGGATTAATGGTCCCCAGGAGCCAAAATTCATAGAAATAAATCTGTCATGGTCTCAAAGGGTTGAGACTTTATTTTTTAGTAAAATCACCCCTTGACAAACTGAGAAGACCTCAACACTACAAATTATGTTCCTGAGTATTTTAACTGTGTAAAGCGGAGGACGCTTTAAGTGAGTTCGAATTTAATTTGTTCTGTCCTTAAGATTCCGTTGAAATCGATCACAATAAAATGTTAAAAAGCAAATTGCCATCATAATTTCAAAAACCATGTTTAATTATCTAATTTCGACGGTTTTAATGTAATTATACTAACAAATGAATTTCTATTTTAAAACTATCCCAAGAAATTGTAAAAAATTCATATTGTTTACTTGAAACGAGTAAAATAATTTTACTAAAATAAAATGTGCCGTAATAATTTGAAATAAGAATTTCCTGAAGATTTATCTAATTCCAAAAATAAGAAACTATTGTGAGAAAATTATCCATAAAATTTGTAATAATACACAAATTTTATTTAAAACACACTAGTTAATTGAAAATCGCATGATCATTATACTAATTGATTGGTGTCACGATATCGAAAACAAATTTTCACATTTTGTTTTACTGAATACGCTAAACTATTAACTTTCAAAAATGATATTTCCATTGTAACTATCTAAATCATTGTTCAAAAAAGCGCTTAAATATATATTAGAAATTTTAAGATGATTTTAATTTATTTACTTGTATTTCTGCACAGATTTGTATTTTGTCGTTTATCAATTGTGAGTTTATTTTCTATTTTTACAAGAAATTGTCAAATCGAATTTGTCATTTGATATTTTTAATTTTATTTTTATTATTATTATTTTTTTAATATTATTTTTTATTATAATTTTTATTCTTTTTATTATTATTTTTGTTATAATAATTATTATTATTTATATCAAGGAAAATACAGATTTAAATGAAACAGTCGAATATATTTCTGATATTGATGCAACATTTGGCGGTCGATTTCATAATTTACAAAAAGTAAAGAAATGTTTTCATATGACAAATGTTTATTAATTATCGATATCAACAAATGTCTTATCATTATTAACATTGGTTGACGAAAAAAAGTTTTTTTTAAGTTTTAAGGTTTTAGAGCCGATTATATACTATTTTGGCATGCCGATTTTCGAATACCTGTTATTGATTTTTCACGTTCGGCCCCCGTTTTTGCACTTTATTTTTTTAAACGCACATTTCTCAGGTGATATTTTCTATTGTAATGTCAAACATCATATCCAGGAAACGTTAAGGCGAAAGAATTTGTCCCTTCTAGGCTTTGCGGGCATTTTAGGCATTCTGAGAGTCTCTATTTAAGCTTCATCAATAATCGACCCACATATTCACGTCCCAGGGGCCATGGTAGCACTCATCCATGATTCGTATATCCTGGTGGAACATCCATACTTGCTTCTTATTTTAATCTCCGCAGTGGTCTGGGAAGTAATCCAGGTGAGAGCTGAAAAAGTGTGGCTTTATAGACATGCGAGCGCTGATTGCTTGGAAACGCTTCAGCTGATTACTAATAACTCTCTGGTAGTCTTCGCTATGGTGGTTGACCAGGAAATTTTGGAAAATCGACTTTAGAGTGGTCTATGCACATTTCTTCGTTGGAGTAAGATATTTGTTGAAATCGGGATGTTTCATGAGCTCTCTTATCTGCGGTCCATCAAAGATTCCTGCAATTATGTTTGCATTTGAGACTCTGGAATTTCTTCTTCAAGAAAATGACAGCTTTGCCATTTTTCGGAAGTGCCTTTACAAAATTTTTCATCAGTCCAAGCTTGATGTTAATAGGTGGAGAATATTTTTTTGTCGATCCACAAGGGATTTCGATAGCACGTTTGTAGAACCGGGTACAATATCATCTCTGGCTGGCCAGGCACTCTTAATCTAATGATTCTTGTCATCGCGGCTGTCCCACACACACAAGAAACATGGGTATTTTATGTATCCACCTTGCTGACCCAGAACGAGTGCCACAACCTCAAATAAATGTTAGAGAAATTATAGATTCAATGAAAAACTAAATATATCACTCGAATGTCTATTAATTCCAAGTTTCCACAAATGAGGCCATCGTAAATATTTACATTTTGATTTTTTTCATTTTGTATTATACAAATAGTATTTCAAAACTTAATTTTTAGACGGGGATTTATCGCCCATCATTACAATTAATTAATTTATATCAACATAATATTCGAAAAATAATAACTTACTCATGGTTAATTTATAATTTATCCATCTGTTAAAAATGAAGAAGACATATTGGGGATATTGGTGATTAATAATTGATTTTTGTTTGGTGTGATTGTTCGACAGGTCAAAATTTTCAGGCTTATCTTTATGAATCCGACCCTTTATTAGCTTGTGGGGATAGGATCGCACCTCCATTTGAAATGCTTAACACAAGCGGGATTATTCTAGTGGTTCTGATCAAGCGCGGTAACTGCACATTTGACCACAAGGTGCTTCTGGCACAAGAGGCTGGATTCCAAGGGGCCATTGTGTACAATAACTTGAATAATGGGATATTCGCCATGAGTAGTGGTAGGTTTATTTAGTTTGACATTTGTTTCTTCTTTTTTTGTCATTATTCTTTGTAAAAAATAAACAAAATTTTTCAAAAATCTTTTAATCATATTAAAATAAGTTTCCATTGTCATAAATTTATCACAGTAGCGAATAAATGTTTGATAACGTGACAAAAAACGGCCTTAAAATTTATAATTTATTGAAAGTTTCGAAAAAAAATCAATACATTTTAAGGCATCTTAATTACATTAAACCGCTATTATTATAACAGAATTTGGAAATCATTATTAATTTCATTCCCAGAGTCATTATTTCACATGACCTCAGCTCTTTGTTGTAATTTCCTTGCTCACATCCACAATATATATTGATCCTTCTTTTGAGTTTGTCTGATTAGTAATTGTAATCTTTAAATGGACACGGTCCTTAAAGATGGATATCCCCAGCTATTAGGTTGTCCTAAAAGTTCCCGGTTAAGAATGAAAAATACAATTTTTGTGCAAGAATTTATTTTAAATAAATGATAATTAATCTTCAAAGTACAATCCATCGTTTTCCACTACTTTCTGCCAACGGTCTGCAAGCTTTCGGATCAGGTCAAAGTACCATTCCGGCTGCTTCGAATTGAAGAACTCTTGGCATGCTTGTTCAACTTCATCGAATGCTTCGAATCGGTGGTCTTTCAAGAAGTGTTGCATGGATCGGAAGAGGCCATAGTCGGATGGAGCGCAATCAGGGCTRTAAGCAGGATGCGGCAGGATTTCGACTCAATCCAATTCTTGGAACCTGCCAGTGGTCTTCTTGGTGGTATGCGGCTTGGCATTGTCTTGCTGAAGCAGTGCACGTTTTCTGTTGATTAWGGCAGGGTACTTCTCCTTGAGCTTCTCGTAGACACGGTCCAGCTGTTGACAATAGAGCTCTGCATTGATGGCTTGGCCGTTCTGAACCAACTCAAAGTGCACGACTCCCACAGAGTTCCACCAGACGCACAACATGACTTTCAAGCCAAATCGATCTTGGCTTGGAACTGACGGCGTTGCTTGCTCGGTGGAACCCATCGCTTGTCTCGGTTGTGGTTAACCAAGTAGACCCACTTCTTGTCCGATGTCACAATTTGTTTCCAAAAGTGGTCATCTCGTGGATTCTGTAGCAGTTGTCGGCAAATTTGGACTCTTTTATCGGCCTATGCTTTGGTGAGTTCGTGTGGATCTTGACGCGGTTTCTTGTACACAAAGTCGAGCTGCTTCAAATGCCAATGTATGGTTGACTTGCCAACTCCAAGCTTAAATGCCAATCGTGAGTGCTTGACGAAGGCTTCATGTCCAACTCTGCTTGCTAGCCATCGTTATCCAATTTTGTTGGTGGTCCAGAACGAGTACTGTTATTCAAGTCAAAGTTACCTTTATTGAAACACTTGAACCAATCAATTGCCGTACTTTTTCCGACCGTTTGTGTACCTTCAACTTTGCAAATTGCCTTGGCAGCATCTCGTGTGGTCAAGCCTTTCTTCCAATAGTGACGCAGCAACACACGGATTTCAAGCTTTGTAATCTCGTAGTCCATATAATGCTATAAATAAATCGATATATATCAGTATCAAATAAATAATGCCAAAAAAATTTGAAAAGAAATTGTATTCGCATTAATGACCGGGAACTGTTAGGACAACCTAATAAGTCACAATATTTTGTCATCACATTATAGGCACTCTAGGGTTTGATGTTGTATTTTTTCTGTGAGGAGCAGGTACACTCTTAAACATTTTGAAATAATTAATTTTTATAAATAACTTTTGAAAAAAGAAAATTTCTAAAATCAAAAGTTTTTGGAAAGAATTATAATTAAAAATATCTCTTATTAATTTTTCAGAATAAAAAATTTTTCAGTAAAAAGTTCTTTGATTTTATTATAAATTTTTTGACACATTTATTAGTCTTTGAGATTGAAATGAACAATTTATAATAAAATTAAAATGAAATTGGCAAATAAAAACTTTAAAATTATAACTTAATGTAAAACAATGTAATATAAAATATAAATAATGAAACAGAAATGGGAAATCAGCTCACTGATCGATCGTGTTTGGAGTGTTAATTACTAATGATTCTTTCAGTTTACTTCACTTTTACTTTAGTCAACTGAAATATGATAAAATCAAGGTTCGTGTGATTATAAATTGACTTCAATTAACATATATAATTGTCGCGAAATCTATTGAATCCACAATCAACTGATACGAGAGTAAGAAACTTTGAAACACGAATTTATTGTGCGAATGCGTATTTAATTGTGCCAAACTGGAATTAGATATCAGAATGTTCGAATACATGTTTAGATATCGACGGTCGTCACTTTCAGAAAATATCCGTTATTTATATATTTCACATGTGGTTTTTATGTGACGTAGTTATAGCCTATCAACATGTTGCTTTATCTTTGAAATTCAATAATTTTAAATCAATATTACTAACCTGAATTACTTGAAATCTCGGATTTTTAGTGACACCGAGAATTTAATTTTCGCCTCAATAATTCGTCTGAAATTTATTAATAATTTAGTAAAAAAATTGTATTGAAGAGAAACCTGATTGAGACTTGTATTTTCCCTGTGATCTATTATAGTAGTAAGTCCTGGACAACGCCTGAGAAGGACGTTGCATGTTTACATGCTTTCCATAATTGCTATATGAGGATGGTTCGCAAGAAGACCAAACTCGACGGGATCCTGAATATGGATATGACAATTGTACTGATTGGGGCAAGAGTGATTCTGACCAAAAAGTGCATAGTATTCTATGAATACAATGCATGGAAGGGTGTGACTGATGTTCGAAGAGTTCTAAACTCTAAGATTGCCTCAAAAAATCACAACGTCATTTATTAATTGATCATCGATTTCAAGGTAATGGTATTAGGAACATTCAAGTAGTACAAATAGAAGAAACAGAGATACACACTGGACCTTTGAACATAAGCGCGGAACTTGATATGATGGTGTCTGTCGGTGTAACAGATGAGGACTATCCAGGAGTAATCCTTTGTGTAGTGCTGAGTTTTCGGCTGGATAATATAATGGATAGGGGGATGTTCCACTGCCCATTTCGCCGTTGCATTTAGTGCGTTTATACAACCAAAAGTCTTATGAATCATGGAATGAAGGAACATGACTGGTTATTTCTCAGAGGAAATTCGAACTGTGTCCGTGCATTGAAAGCTCGCACTCTTGCATCCATAGTCGTGTGAGAGGATCAGAAAACTTTGCATTTGTCAAATGTTTTCTACCCGATACAGAGTCTATGATTCACTACCCTGTGCGCCAATGCTAAGTATTATTTGTAATGCACAGTTATCAGTCACAGTCGGGAGAGGTTTATAATTCTAAATACATGTAGAATTATTGAAGATTATTTTTTTCGGATCTCAAAAATTAATCCCGGGAAAATTAAAATTATTTTGCTTTTATTCTGCTTCTTGGTAAACTAGTTGAAACAGACAAATACTCCAAGAAGTTAAAGGTTTCAAAATATGAGAGACTGGAATGACAGTCAATAAATACCTTTTATCAAAAGAGTCTTAAGTAACGCTATGAAAGACAATTTTTGAATTTAAAGACAAAGCCGAATTTTATTATTGAAAAAATGAAAATTTATTAAAATGAAATTTTATAAGAATATAAAATATAAGAAAACTTTGGTTTAAGATTTTTATTAAAATAAAAATATCTTTAAAATGAAAATTTTATAATAACTAATATAAAAAAGTTTAGTTTAAGATTTTTAAAAGGAAAATTTTATTATAATAAATTGGAAAACTTTAGTAAAGATTTTTTTAAAAAAAATATAAGTAATGTAAAATTAATTTTGAAAATTCCGAAGTAAAAGAAATAATGAATTAAGTATTTGTATTCATAGTTCATTATATTTTGTTATAAATGGTTTGTGCAAAAGAAAAATTGTTCCTCAAACATTTGTTCAAAAAATATGTTATTGTATTATATTAATAAACTGCGGTGTTATGACTTCTGATATTACAATTGTTATCTAACATAAAAAATTGAAAATAAATAAGTATTATTGTGGATTTTCGCATTTTTAGATGTTCTTTTACCCAAAATTTATCAATTCATCAATCACTCATAAAAATTACGCTTAAAGTTAGAGTACCTATCATAAAACAAATTTAGTATCTGAATAATATTTTTTCAGAATCTGTACTTTTAAGTTAAAAAATCTAAAATTATAACTACAGTAAATAGATTCCATTGAATAAATCTATTGAAGTTTTGAATTTCTTTTCTACATTAATTTTAAATTATTATTGATAAAACGAAATCCGGACGAAAATTTTCTTTTAATAACAACACTATATTTCAAGACAATATATTTCGACGGATCTACCATCATCTTCAGGTTACTAATTAATAATCAATTCACCTGTATATAAATACAAAAATAATGATTATGTAATCGATTACATCAAATCATGCTAATCAAAAATTCTCAATAAGCTGGTTGAGACTGCCGATTGAACATTGATTTTAGGGTAACGTGACCTAATTAACAATTATTCAGACGACATTCTCTATAACGCGAATCGAATTATTGTCAGCGCCTTCACAATAATTCGCTTATATGATGCATGTTGTGATTTTTGTTTTCGTTTATGTGTAATCATATCTATCAATAATTCTGATAGTTTAAATAAAAGTAAATTTGCTACACAGAATAAGAAATTAAATAATTTAAGAAAATTAATTTTGATAATTTCAAAATTCTGTGTAAGCATTTTGACTGTCATTGGCAGAGAGTATCGTGTGAAGCATTGTTAATTAGGTCACGTTGCCTTAAAATCAATGTTCAATCGGCAGTCTTAACCAGCTTATTGAGAATTTTTGATTAGCATGATTTGATGTAATCGATTACATAATCATTATTTTTGTATTTATATACAGGTGAATTGATTATTAATTAGTAACCTGAAGATGACGGTAGATCCGTCGAAATATATTGTCTTGAAATATATTTTTTAATGGATGAGTGTTGTTTTTAAATTATTAGTTTGTAATTTTCCGGTTCTCAGAAATTTGTCTTCCAGAAATGTATTTTGGTTCAATTAATTTTTATAAAAAAGTCTTGATTTATTTTATAGAAAACAATAATAAAACATGGGATGATTTTTTTGGAACTCATATTTTTGTGATAGAGTATTTCTTTAGTTGTGTTTGTATATAAAAATCATACATACGCGGTGTGCCCAATAAGTACCCGGACGAAGTAAGAAAGCAAAATAACGGGAGCAAAATAACATTACAAAACAGGAACACTAATCATATAAAGGTAATCAACATAAGACCCTTCATGAGCTACACACTTCTTCCAACGTTCAACAAGTTCCAAGAAAGCATTTTTATAGAAAATGCATGGCTGTTTCTTTAGGAAATCCTTCACACACTGACGCAGATCATCAGTATTTTCAAACTTTTGGCCTCTCAAATGTTTTTTCATGTTACTAAATAGGTAAAAAATCACTTGTAGCGAGATCTGGACTGTATGGAGGGAGATCCAGCAACACAAATCCACTTTTCAAAATTTTTTCCATTGTTTCAGCTTTTTTGTGATTTTTGCTATTATCTTGTACTAGTCAAAGTGGATAGACTCGCGGCTTTCGTCGAGCACATCTGTAGTTCTGAATAAGATCACTATAGTACGTGGAGTTTATGTAAACACCTTTTTCACCAAAATCGACTAATAAGACACCAGTCTAATCCCAGAAAATGCTCAGCATCACGGATTTCCGATGGGATGTGCTATATCGTAGCTTCTTGGAAACAGATTCACCCGAAAATTTCCATTCAGCTGATTCTCTTTTAGACTCTGGAAAATACAATGGCAGTGGTGTTTCATCCTCAGAGATGATATTCTTCAATAAATTGTCTCCATGTTCATCAAAGAGTCGAAGATTTGCTGAGCAGTATTCCAGCCTGTTTTGACACATCTCCATGGTAAGGAAGCATCGAACGAATCTGGATGCCAATTTCCGAATTTCAAAATCACTCAAAATGGTTCCCACGCTTCCTTTACTCACATTCAATTTTTACCGACAGCTTTCTTGTTTCAACAATCCTTGCACACTCCGCTTTCTTTTCGTTAGAAATTTCACATGGGCGCCCATGTAATGATATAATGATAAAAAAAGGTTTTACAAAATTTAGCAAATTATCATAATAATATTCAGCTCAATTACTATAAAAATACAAAAATACTTTAATAATGTAGAAAATTTTTTATTGGCTTTTATCGATTACGATTTTTCTGTCTGGGTTTTTGTCCATGTAGGATTTTCTGAAATATAGACTTGAGTCTTGTAACCACATTCACATATGTACATAAAATCCAGATAAAATTTGATCTTTTTTATGAGAATAGAAATGTCTCAAAATGCATTGCTGATTTTAAATTCAAATACATAAAATTACCCATGTATACGTTTATGCTAATTGTTTTTTTGTGCTTGATTAAGAAAACTAATATAAATTAATACAGATAATTTCGGAACAACTACAAGACTCTTGTAATAAAATTGTTCTCAAAATACCTTTGTGTTCTTAATTTTTTAAATGATGATTTAAACAAAAAAATAATTTCAATTGTTAAACTCAGTATCAGTCAATTAGTTTTCATAAAAAACAGAATGAACTTATACTTGTAAAGATATAGAATGCTATAAAACTGGATTCAGGTCAGAAGTTATACAAGACAAACATCAAAAAATAAATTGCAAAATAATTTAAAATATTTAAAATTTAATTTGTCAAGTTCACTAAATATTTAATTTAAGAACACACAGTAAAGACCACAAACGTTTGAGTTGTACATTTAGTTACACTTTATTATGCTCATTATCTTGTTAAATGTTATTTATACTAAAATATTCCATTTGCAATGTCTAGGAACCAATCTTTTTATATTGATTAAAAAATGATTAAAATGATTAGAAATTATTATTAACAAAACATACGTAGTAAGCTATTTTGTAACATCATCCACCAATATAAAAATTTTGGCATCATAATATACAAACTACCTGATTAGTTATCAACGTTTATACATTACCCGACAAAATACTCAAGGTTCATACACTACTCGATGAAGAGGTTTTTTATAAAAATAATTACATTTTAAAAAACAATTTATTTTAATAAAACACTTCAAGAAAACTTCTTAACATTCTCTTTTCCAAACCAATCGTACCATAAAAACTCTTCTAAATATGCTTCTCCTTTGGTACTCCTAATTCCATGTTTTTCTTTAATTGCAAGTTTGGCTTTATTGTTAAAGCTTTCTACGGTTTGAGTGTCCACATTATTGACATTCTTTGAACATTTACTTGTTTATACAAATAATAATAAATACAAACCGTTTTATGTTCATATATACGACTTTTTTAATTCCATGTAACTAGGGAATTCATCTGTAAAAATAGTTGTTCTTGCATGAACAACGTTGGCAATTATTGGTAAAATTGTTGATTTCGCCAGACTTAGTATGATTTTAGCATATCCTTTTGTTGGTCATAATTAGAACATAGTATTGCTGGACGGGACCCTGTGTAACAGTCTCTTAATTCTGATAATAAATATATAGTTGTGTGGTACCAAGTAGTCACTCGAGACCGACCGAAGGGGGTTTTATAAACACTATTATCGAGAAGACATCAAGTAACTTAACTGTTCTTTGACCTTTCCGACGTCGAAAGATTTTTGTGATTACGATTACTTTCTTTTAAATCTCCTTCCGTTCAAATTTTAGTAAACAATATAGTTTCGTTACAGTTATTTATTCTTTTTTAAACATATTAAAAAGGAAGTGATTGCAAATTCAAAACTGTTTTAGCTTGAGATTCATTTCTTTTATACCCTGTCTCTATGTGCTTTTACTTTATTATCTATCATCACTTAGTAAATTTGCACTATTGCATCTGGTCCCCCGAGTATAATATGATTTACATGGAAGTATTTTTTGATTAATGACCTTATTTTGTTTCTGAGTTTTTCTAGAACATCCAATTCCCAGAACATCCATTCGTAGAATTTTTACAGATTTTAAGGTTGATAGAAATATGCAGGAACGCTCTCAAAACATTTCTGATGGTACATTTTACATCACTACTTATTGAATTGTTGACCACTTATTGAACTGATAATATAGATTGATATTTGACAAAATCAGTATTTAAACATCTCCAAATAATTTTTAATTTCAGGATAATTTTTAGTTTTCTTCAGTTTACATGGAACTTGACACTTTTCAAAGTTAACATCAGAATTTATGGCATTAAATACCATTTCTAAAATAAAAGTGCATTTTTTGTCAAATTTCTCGACTTTATTTATTAAATCAGGCAAATTCATTGCTAAAAATTTTTAAATTTTCAGTCATGAAACAAAGTCTAATCAAAGAAAATAATTTAGAAAAATTAAATAAGTCTTTTAATTTATTTTGTACGAATTTATTTACGACTCTGTTTTTAAATGAAAAAAATATAAAATATTAATGGGATGTTTTATGGAAAATGCAATGTCGAAACAGCACTCGTCGGGTAGTGCATGGACTATGGTTCAAATTAAAAATTAAATTTAAACATTAAATCTTAGGTTAAATCAAATTACACACAACACTCAAATATTCCTCACATTATTGGTGCTGGTTTATTTGTATTTAATATCTCTATTCAATATTTCTGTAAATTTTTAGGAGACTAGTGTAAAACTGCAAGATTTGCGAATTCAATAATGATGTTTAGGTCATAGAGTCTGTAATTTAAAGTTTTTTAAGACTTGTCTTATTTCACGATTATATTATTAATAGTCTTTCATATGATAATTAGATGTTAAATGATCATCAAGCATTAACCAAAAATAACGTCTTATTTACAATAATAACCTTCATATTTACAGCCTAACTTATATAAAAATTTTATGTTTAATTGATTTGTTTTCAATGTTAAATACAATGTTTTCATACAGTTAAATATTATTTATTACTATAGAATTGTTTTGTTATTTTATGTATTCATTAGGCCGTTTATAAAATTTTATTGATAACTATTTTTTGCATTTAAAAAAGATATTCGGTGTCAAGATATCTTGATTAAAAATGATAAAAATCGATATCATGTTTCACTTTATAGATTCCTATGCCACATTATGATATGTATATAAATGGTAAATAAATAGTAATAATAATTAAATAGTAAATAAATATTAAAGACGATAGATTGTCTTTAATTAAAAGAAATAATTCCAAAAGAAAATTTAAGAAATTTATTTTATCAACAAACTATTTTTTATCATTTCTTCAATCGATGTCAATTTAATTATCACAATATAATTTTATCTTATAAAAGCCCAAGTCACTCACTGCCTGCCTGCCTGCTTCACTAACGCTGACGTAATAATTGTTGACGTAATAATAGTATTATTTGTTGAAAAATAAATGTGAAA
>MQRK01246767.1:9947-24204 GCA_001938485.1 Girardia tigrina
AAGCAGAGGTAATTCATCTTAAATTATTAAAGCGAATAAAGGTTAAAAAAAGAGAAAACATGTATAAAACTATTTAGTTTACTGGTCTTTTTTTAAAGGCCAGAAAACAATGAAATTATTGTTTATTCATAGTCGACAAAACATCTGTAATGAGATATATATTTCTCAAATATTATATGGTTTAGATCATGTGCTCCTAAACTCTTTTTATCCACAAACCTTTTTTCTTAGTCATAACTTGCCTATGGCCTCTCTTTCATAGTTAAAACTTTCTCATGGACCCTGGATAAAAGACTTCATAAATACATAATAGAAAAATTTAGTATTTACCAAGGTATTTATTTCGATCTAAAGGATGAGTTCCTAGCTTACCAAGCAGAGACAATTGAATGGAAATTATATCAACAGACGGTAGTATAGAGATATAAATCTCATTTATTTTAACCAGTGATTCGCTACAGGAGTTATCGTTTTCAAAAAACATATTGCCGCAACCACCTTGCGTTTTCCTTTCTTACAGATAGAACGGGTTTAAAAATATAAAATAGCTTTAAAACTATTTATTTATTTTTATTATTATTTTTTGTAATTTATAATAATCATATTATTATTAGTAGAGAATTTTAAATTTTTAAAATTTATTTCAACTCTAAAATGATAGTTATAGCCTATATTGGGTTCTTGATCAAAAGACGTTGTCATTAACACAAAAATTTTATTTCTACCAAACAATGATTTTTTAAACAAATTCTGGAGGAACAATGTTTCATTTTTAGTATAACCAGATACTTTATTTCAATTATAAATATTAATATATAATTTCATGTAATTTAAATTTTATACTTTAAGTATAATAGAATATAGTTTTAAATATTTTTTAAGGAAATTAAATCCCAATCTATTTTTTTGTTATTTCATCATACTTTTGTAACTTTTATTATAAATTAATTTTTTTAAAAATAAACTTCCTTAATCATTCAAACTATTAAAAACATATTCATTTTTTATAGAAATTAAATTATTTTTAAAAACTAATTTTTATATATAGTAAACTCTTTAATAATTCGATATATTAAAATATTCATATTTTATAGAAATTACATTATTTTAAAAATTAATTTTATATACAGAAAACTTCTTTAATAGTTCATTTTATAAAAAGTCGTTTTAATTAGTAAAACATTACTTTTAATTTATCTCAAATATAAATATGATTTATTAATTTAAAAATATCAAAAATTTACTGTTCACCAAAAAGAACCCCTAACAGCCTACAAATGAAAAGTATAAGGAGAAGATGAAGGTAGGATCATACGATGGAAAGTGAGTTTAGTTTATTGTATCTCATTGTAAATCATTCGTATGACTCGGAAAAAAATAGCGGTACGGTGTTCATTTCCAAAAACATCAAGGTTATTTTAGGCTTTCCACCATTCGCTCTGAATAAAGGAACCTGAAACAACTTCTTAAATGATAGGCTTTAAAGTAGTAGCTGCCCTATTTGTGACCCATTTCATATATCACGTTCCCCTCTATACACAACATTCTCGTGAGCTCTGAGCCCCCGTCGCTTTCCGAGATAAACGACAACTCTTTACATTCCTATCATTATTTTCAGGGTGAACGGACGCGCCTCTTCCATGTATATCAGCAAGCTGTATGCACTTCGGAGCGCCATCACTCTAACGTTTTGTTTCGGATGAAATTTGAAACATAGTTTCAAACAATTTTATGAGTTTCTTCACTTAGCTCAAATTGGCTACTGGTCCCAGTGGTCAATTTATATTTAATGTCAGAGTTAAAATATGAGTTTACATTCACAGCATTATCATGGAAACTATCTTCTGTTTCAATTTTAGAACTATTTGTCTCATTAGCCGTACTTATATTGGCAATATAGTCAGTACTAGAAGATGTTGCAAACATGTTTGTTAACTTTTTTACATTTCTGGGCATTGTTCTCTAAAAGTGATTTCTTTCTTATTCGTTCTTTCTCCGCTCCTTCTTTTCGGTTATTCCTTTTTCTGTGGGGTAGAGTATGTATTCTGGAAATAAAATATAATTATTTGAAAAATTTGTTTAAACACAAAAATTATGTGTAGGCTAAATGTTGTTACACTGCTGAACTAATAACTTATAATTATAAATGATAATCCATTATCGGCACCACCAAAACCACAATATTTGTTTAGCCGAGCGATTTAAATTAAATCATTAAAAATATTTAACAAACCTTTTCTTTTATATTTTTTTGTAAAAAGTATGGTAAAAAATGTTTATATTGAATCCATATAATCAATATTATTGATTATTGAATAATAACATTTAAGTATTACAAAATATTTAAGCAGAAGGAAAACAAATATGTCTGCAGAATAAATCGGAATGAATAAATTATAAAATGCTGCCAATGGTTGGTTTGCGAGAATAAGATTGATTGTATTTAGTGCATTTTTCTTAATTTTAAGAAAAAGTGAAATAAAATTATTTTCATTCAATAATTTATTGGATAAATTTTATTTATTTTCGGTAAGTTTCCATATAGTTTACTTGCTTAGTGCATTTTGTTACCTGATAATGAGATTATTATTATCTCGGAACGTGTCGTCTTATTTTTATACCTATTACATAGATTTTACTTTACAATATATATATATATATATATATATATATATATATACTTACTCATCACACCGACTATATTTTCTCTGAATTATTCAAATTAGAAAATTAAATTTGATTTTACTTAAAATTTTATCTTTATTAAGTTTCCTAATTGTTATTTAATATAATTCATTTTTAAAGATATATTGCTTTACTTAATTCTACTTAAATTCGATAAAGATGTAAAATTTCTCGACCTCCAACAACCATTTTTATTCTTCTATTAGTCTAAATCGGTGACTATCTTGTATTTATGGGGTCTAACAGAGGCTTAGCTTGTCGTGCTATAATGCACCGGTAGGGCTTGGCCCTCTTTCCAATGCTTTGATACTGATTAACCGTGCCAATTGAGTTTTGCCGTAAAATCCGGATCCCTTGTCATAGCTGAAGGTGCCGACCTGTCGACTGATTGGGACGACGATCCTTGGTTCGCCTAAATTTTTGCTGCCGACGCCATCTCAAGCGCTAGCTTTTTTCAATCGTTTTTACACCATCTTCGTTTTTTTTGCGTCATCTTGCTAACCAAAGACCGCGATCCAAGTTGAATGTCTTGGAGCTGAGTGATTCTCCTCATCGTGCTGACGACTCACCGAGCAATCATCCAACCACGGTTCCAGTTGACACGGAATCAGTAGTCCGAGAGCGTCGACCGCCAACGAGATTTCAGGACTATGTCTCATGGGATGATTTAGATTCTTATGATTCTAGGGGAGATGTAGAATGAGACATATTAATATTTGTTTTTCTGAGTTATTGAAAGGTGTGTTTTAATATTCATTTTCTGTGTTATGTTCAAATTAAATTGATTTTAATTAATTTAGAATAAATATATATTTTCCGCCGTTCGAAGTTCAAATGTTAAACGGGTGTAAAACCTGTCACGTCTAACTGAATATGGCATATTAGTATAACAACAAAGAGGCTACCAATAACTAACCAATCATGAATAACCACAAGCCACTACTGCATTGATTTCTTACATAGACACACAGGTCCATTTATCAGTAAGGCACAATTGCAGATGCAAACGCATACACTCATGAAGATGTTATTACAATGAACAGGCATTTTCATTCATAGAGAAGAAAAAATATTCATTCTCTGTCCTGTCACGTATACATCCCCACACACGTATGTTAAATGTATCTAACAATACGAATAAAACCTGGGTGGCAAGAGATTGCCTAATTGAATTACGTCTTTCACTCCTGCTGGAATACCAGTGGGGCAAGGCAAGACTCATCCAAATGTTACTGAAACTTCTTTTAAGATGGCTTTTTTGTAGGCTCCCCACAGTCGATTTTATTATATGAACTAAAGGGGCAGGAAAATGAACTAACGGAGTTAAGCCCCCTCGGGCACCCCGTATTAAGAGAACTTTATACATATATATATATATTATATATATATATATATATATACATATATACATATTAATATATATATATATATATATATATAAGATTTGATAATTTACCTTTTCTTTCTTTGACACGTGATATAATTAACAATTTACTACCACATACACACTCGCAACCCTGTGAAAGTTCGCTTTAGCACCGTTATCTTTCACGTCATCCGGATATTAATGTTCTAAAATAATTTTTGAATGGTGGAAAAGTCGTTCCATGTTGGAATTTTGAAATTGCGATCAGTTTGAAAGCAGTAAAATAACGTCTTTTACTAAGGGAGTAAAAATAAAATAGTGAGAGTAATAATTCAACATGTAATTTTAATGGGGAGTAAGGTTTCTACGTGGAAGTTTTACAGGGGAGTAAAGATTCAACATGGAATTCTTACTGGGGAGTAAAAATTCAATGCTACACCGGAAACCAATTTGACTGGCACCCCTCCGATCCATTCGAATTTCCTTTGGTGATCGTTTGCGACAGTACTGTCGCCGCCATCTGTCATCAGCACGAGCGACTTCTTCTCGTGATGCTTCCTCTTGAGCTCGTTGTGTCGTCTTCTCCGACCCCTTCACAGCCGATCGATCGGTCTTCATTCACTGAAATCATTGCCGCCGTCGTCCCACCATTTGATTAAGCCACCAAGAGAATTTTCATCTCTGGGGTAATTCTCTTTGACTGCGATAGCTTGTAAGAAACAACCCACAGACAACGCACAAGTTATATTTAAAAAGAACACTAATACCACATTCAGTAGATTTAAACAAATACATCACATTTTCTTTAACTTTTTGAATATCTTTCTTTTAAATCTTTATTTGCAATATTGACTTGTATATAAAAAGGGTAAGCAAGACTTAAAAATTATCAAGGATCGTCATTCAAATGTAGATCTGATGTTGATGAATGTCGAAATTAATTTTGAATTTGAATTTTGGAAAGAACATGACTGAATAAATAACAATAACAACATATAATTTGGATAATGATTTAAATTCGAACAGTCTCACACTATAAATATGTGTGAAAACAATATAAATTATTTTAAAATAAAACCAAGAACGTCATTAAAAATGTTTTTGTTTAAATAAATTTGATTTTTTTAATGGCTTTCTTGATTTTAATAAAATCTTGCCATTATTTTTTAAATTTCTTGTTTTAAAATAATATCCAAATATTTTAGATAAATATTTTACAGGAGGAAAACTGGGATTTCTGAATAGTTTGATAACAAATTCATACTAATTGGTTATAACCACCACATTCCCACTTAAACTCTAGTTCTCATAATCATTTAAAAAGTGTGCTTTTTCAGTATTCTAGTTGATTGTCGTGTATATGTTTATTCATCGACTTTACCATCACATTCATCTCGCTACCGCTGCTACTAAATTCCTCTTCTTTTTGTTTTTTTTTTCTTTATCCACGATATGCACTATGCTGTCATCAACTTCTCGCCTATATTGAATGTCCTGGATGTGTCTAGATTGATATTCTTGTCACTTACCACCGTTGTGAGGGACAGGGATTAATTTATTTAAACTTTCTCTTTGCAGAGACATATTGTACAAAAATACTGTTTTCCATATGGGAAAATCAGATCTCTTCGCAAGTCGCTTCACCGTACGTTGGCATATCTCAATAATACCATTCGTTCATGACATATCTTATCTTATAAAAGCCCAAGTCACTCACTGCCTGCCTCACTGCCTCACTAACGCTGTAAGGTAAATTTTTGAAATGATTTTATAATCAATAAAGAAATGATTGTATATTAATAAATAAATATTAGCCTGATATTAGAATGAATATTAGAATGAATGCGATTTTTGTAACCGTAATTTCTTAAATATCATATTGTCTCGAGATATGATTTTCAAACTTTGCATTAAACAGAAATAAAATCTTTTGTTATACGATTTTTTATACTCGAAACACTGAAATTTTCAATAAAAATGCTTTCAGAAAAAAGTCGCGTGATCTAATAACATTGAACCCCCGGCAAGAGAGGGCCGCGAAGCGGGCCGAGCGCGCTAGTATGAACATATATGATTAATAGTGACTCACCATGAAGTACAGAGCATTTTAAATTATAATGCTATGAATGCATTATCATTATCTACTCAGAAGTTTCGTTGAGATCATTTTACTTTATTTTTATTAGGAAATTTATGGAAAAAAATTAATTGATTTATAAAAGAAATTTGATCAATAATGGGATATAAGAAAGAATTTAAAAAATCAATTAAAAAAATTATTGATAAAGCAGAATTGATTTTATTTTCTGAAAAAAAGTTAAAATTTGTAAATTTATGTATTTGTTTGTTTTAATAATTTCATGAAACTGTAGGGATTTTTTTTGTCGCGAATTGAAATTGTTAAGTGTTGCGAATTAAAAAATTTGACATGGCAATTTAATGAAAAATGTGATTTAACCACCCTACCTCTTTGAACGAGCGTGACTCGTTGTCGAAAAACTTTCCCGATCGCAACAATCCAAATTACGCACGTTCATACAACAAAAGTCTAAAGAAAAGGAAAAGGATGGTGTCGAGGTGAAGAGACAAAAGAGACGTTACAACAGTCCATGGTGCAACCATGATTGAATTAGACAGGGGAAAACAGCGGGTTTTACGACCTATTATTGTCAAAAAGGACCATAACAAACATTATTATCTAGGTTAGAACAATAAGTAAGAAAGTAAGCCGAATAATTTTGCTAAGCTTCTCATGATGAAGAGACTTATTTCTGATATCAAACTTCAAAATCAACCAAAACAGACTTTTTTCAAGTAAATACATAATAGACTAGACACTAACACAAAAGGACTGTGATTAAATTTTACGACTTTATATTTAATTATAATAAATAAATTTATTGGAACCGTCTTTAGTTTTAATTAATTCACAGAGTTAAATACATATGAACCATTTTATTATGAACCACTTGTATTTAGATATTTTTTAATAAGCGTTGAGTATGCCTTATTTTGGATGTGTAACTGTCCTAAAATTTCATATTTTACAAATACCCAATTTTATACTGCTAAACTTTCAGTATAATTTATTATAACTTTCAGTAAACCGCGGGTTAAATTATTGGCTCCCAGCACCCGCGGTTTACTGGGGGGCACTTTAATATGAAGGTGGTTGCCATCGGGTTGTGAAAGACTTGGGAGACTACGAGGTGATGATGTTCGATAGCTTTTTGAGTCCCGGTGGTGTGAGAGTCATTACTATTAGCCATTACTATAAAAATTCGATCAGGAGGACTCAAAAGGGTAGACCCTCTAAAGAGCCTAGAGGCTCAATACCATTCGAAAGAGATGGGAGGCCCACTATTAGCCAGGGTGTCAAAAAGTATATAAAACTCGTTGATTTTTTAAAGATATTGTACGATGCCTGAAAGTTGGTGGTGGAATTGGCACAATTGGTATCAGATGATATTTACTATGCTTTCATGACAAATTTGATATGACTGATGTTCTTGTACTAAAACATTGAGTTTTGGAAAAAATATTTTGTCGTACAAAATAAAAACTAGAATTATTATTTTCAAAAATTAAAGTATTTCTGTAGATCTTATTTAAAATTCAAAATGCCACGGTCGGTAAATGTCAGCTCCACGATCCTATGCTTCGTTTTTGGTGATCAATATGGGGCATTCTATCCAAAAAATTATCTCAATATCCTTTAAAAAGTTCATTCAACAAAACTACATCATCAATATCGAGAAATACAATTCATTCTTGAGATGACTTTTGGGCCATAATAGAATTGAGACATGCATATTGATTCCAAACAGTAACAAAAAGAATGGGGAATCCAGAAATTTTAAATTGTCTTAAAAGGACACTCCAATATCGGAATTTTATAATTAAAAGTAAATGTTATAATTTTAAATTGTTTGTGACTTACAATGTGTATATGTCTTTTATTGATAATTGTAATGATTTAAATAATGCAATATATGTTGTCCATAAGGACGATTTATCATTAAATATCATTCAAGAAACGTAACATAATTTTTTTAAGTTATTCAAAAGAATGTGGGAGAAAATACGGTGAAAATTTATCAAAGAACTTCAAATTTGGCATCCACTAAGATAGCGTCAATCGTCTGAAGATATAACAATCTTTGCTAGTTCTTTCGACTTCCATGTGTGATAAAATCCAGAGTTTTAAAGAGAACGTCTTAAAAAGGAAGAATAACCAAAATAAATTAAATATATAACAATCGGTATAAAAATTGGAATTTGACGGGGATAAGCTGTCTTAACGTGAACAACATCCAACAAGAAAAAGCTTCAACAAGGCTCCGAAAAACAAAATTTAAAGACTTTGCACAATTATCTTACACTCTACACATAGAAAAGAAATATTCAACAACAAAAATTAAAGATTACCCAACATAAAAATTTTGTTAAATAAACATTATTAAGCATAAGTTCTATCTATTCCTTCAAGAATTATTAACATCAAATCTATAAGTTAGAAAGTTGAACCAAAATAAAAGTAAAATGCCATTACAATCAATTTATTACAAATGAAAGCAAGATTAATATTTTCTCTTTAAAAAACTATTTGCAACATCCTTTTGTTTGGAAAATAAAGTATTGGCAATTGGAAATCTAAAATAAGAGCAAACATTAAGGTTGTATCACATAGTAGCAAAAGAAAACCTTTTCATTTTAAATTGTTATCAATGTCAAAAAAGTAATATTTGTAAAGTAAAATCATTTTAATGTATTCTTGAATCTATCTGGTTGTGGTTTGTGTTACTGAGCTATGACTACCATTCTTCAAGGGTCTTCCTGGTTGTTTGTTTAATACTTCTCCCTCGTTTCCGGAATTTTTTTTACAAGGTTCACTACAGTCACTCATATAAGGAGAATGTGATTGTATATTGGATTTTAATATATTAGGTTTTGATTCTCTTGCATTTGGAGACATCATCAGAGAATCTATTGGTGTGTCATCTAAGATAGATAAAAGCATCAAATCATCTTGATCTGATGTTTGTTGCAAGTGATTATCACCACCATTATTATTGGAGTTAAGTATAATAGAAATATTGTGATCCTTAATATTTGGCAGAAGAGAAGAAATCGGGCTACGTGGCAAATCTGAAGAAGAAATATTATTTCCCTGTTCGCTGCATTGATTACTTTCTAGGCGAGTAATGATTCTCTCGTCTCCATTTTCAAATTCTACACCCATTAATGTTGGATCACCAACAACCATATAGTCACCGGATTGATTGGGAATTGATGAAGATTGAAGGGGACTTGGTTTTTGTATACAGCTTCGTACTGAGGATGAATCTGAATTAGTGTTTGATACTTTGCGTTTAATGTTTTTGTTGGATTTACGATTGATATCGGTTTTTAACTGTTGGGTTTGAAGGGTCTGCATTTCAAGGGTTTTCCTTTCAAGGAATTTTTGTCGACTCATCACTTCTTGCATTGTTTGAAGAATGCTACTGGATTTAAGAAAATCCATTGTGTGTTTAGTAATGCCACACTTGGTAAAATTAGTCGAAAATTCCCTTCTCATTTCTTCCTGGTTACATACGAGATTCGGTATTGGTCGAATAATAAATTCACGGTGAGTTCTGATTTGAAACATCAAGTTCCGGAATCGTGTCACATCATCAAAATCAAAGTCCATAGTCAATCGACCTTCAACGATAACTGTCGTTGGCAATAAAGTTTTAGGGAATGTCATTACCATTTCGGCTGAATCACTGTCCACAACTACTGTTTGATCATTTGAATATTCTCTAAATGAACGCAAAGAATAATAAAATTCCGAACATCCGCTGTCAAATATACTTCGGAAGTAACGAGAAATAATGGGTCGATTAACCACATATCTATTATAATAACCATCGGAAAAAGTTATAATCAATGTTGCGTTTTCTTTAAAAAACTCAGTTATTAAATTGTCCCACCATAAATTATCACATTCTTCGGTTCGCATTTGCAATCGTCTATTAAATTCTATTAATCTGTAATCTAAAGGTATTTTAAGAGGGTTATTGCTGTTAGGTGTAGGAAAATAAGGTTGACCATGATGTGGAAGAGCTTGGTGTAATAAAATAGGGTTTACGCATGGCATATAACCGTGATGATTTGGTCCCATTTGTCCAATTGGTAAAACTGTTTGATGCATCAATTCACGTTCTGGTAAATGGGAACTGTTAGGTTGTATCATACCACCAAAAGCAAATTGGCTTGGGTGAATAGCTGGTATCCGAGAATTCATCATTGGATCAGGATTAATATTGACAATTGAAGATTGTAATGGTGGGGCATTGATATTTCTAAGCACTTTAGATGGCTTTCTTGGATTCATATGAAAATTTAAATAATTAAAACTTAATTAACTACAATATTATGCATGTTATTAAAACAAATTATAAAAACGAGCAACTGATAATTTCTTATAAATTATAATAAATTAAAAATGATAAAAAAAAATTTAAAATAATTCTTTAATTTTGAGAAAAAAATAATCTGAAAAATGGATATGAATTAAAATAATTTGATAATTTTATTAAATTTAATATCAAAATTTTTAATTATAAAATTTTCATTAATTTTAAAAATTGTAATTATAAATATTTTGTTAATTTTAAATTTAAAGTATTTTCTGGAATGTTAGAGGTGCCTCTTTAGTTCATTTATGTCTATTTTAACATAATAATTTCATTTTTAAAAAAAATATGAAAATAAAATTACAAAAATTAATTTTGGTTACCATAAAAAAAATAAAATTTTTTTAATTTCTCGAAGCTAAAATTTAGATTTAATTATTAATGTATATTTTTTTTAAAAGAACAAAACATGCGATTTCGGCAAATCGATTATTCTCCTACAATTTAACTGTTTAAATTTAATAATTTCTATACTATAATAGTTTTAATTTAAATTAATATTTTTGATGATAAACTTATTTTGATAAAAATTTCAATTTTTTGGTAATTTTTTTTGATGTTTTGTATAAAAAAATTGATTCAAAAAATATGTAAAAATTTTTTGAATGTGAAATTAATCCTAACCTTCATCCCAATTTTTAATTAACTAGTTTTTGTATCAAAATTGATAAAAATCGTATATTAAAACTGTTATAAATCTTAAAGGGGTCCACTGAATAAAATTAGTTGAAATAAGATGTTGAAAAAATATATTGTGACAATCATCGAACAATTCAGCAGATACATTTCATTAACAGTCGTTAGTAAACAAGATGAAATTACAATCAAAGATACAAAAATGCATTTGAAAACTGTTGAAGATATATTTTTATTTGGTTAAAATAAAAAAAAATAAGAAGAATAAAGAATTTTAAATTTGTCGTAGGTAAAATTTAGATTTAATTTTTATTACTTCCTCTCATATATAAAATATGCGATAGGCATTATGAAACATCACCATAATCCTTCCTATGACCTGGATTATCGATTCAAAATAAGACAAGATATAGGTTAATTTGTTCTAGCAAATTAATAATTTTTTACCACCAGAAAAAGTTATAATCACCAAACTAAAATTCCCCTTGGGGCTTTTGTCTGTTATTTATACCTCAAAAATAATTTTTAGTGAAAGTTACAACAAAATGAAAAAGAAGATCTCAAAAATTGGATTTAAGTATAGATAATTTAAAGGAAGCGCTAGAATATGACCAAACGGATAAATAACAGGAAGAATATTTCTTGAAATTAAAGCTGCTTGTGAGAAATTTATGTATACATACGTGAAGTGTAGAAGAAGTTGAAAAATACATTAAAATACATTATCTAATTAATTGATTTTTCGGAGTAACCGAATTTGTACTAAACCATAAAAAAAACATATAATTGGTTTTCAGGCGTCATCGCAACCATTTAAATTCATATTTTCACAATATTGAAATGCTCTCTTATCTGTTAAGGTCTTATTAATTTGCAAGGGTGTATTTCGTGGTGAGTAACAATGTCTCCACATTTTTGGGTAATGATTTTCTCAGTAATTTTCTCAGAGGCCCTAGCCGTCAAAAATCACAATCGACCAACATTTGAATCCCTCCACAACATCACATTCTCCTAATGCTACTGTGAGGTGCGCCTCAATCATCTAAGAGCAGTGCAGGATCATTAGTGCATACAGGTTCAATAGCATATAATCAGTAGGCTCTGTATTGTTTATTGCTGGTTTCTACCCGATACAGAGTCTATGACTGACTATCCTGTACGCCAATGCTGATACTGTAATCTCTACAATATGCATTTATCCGTTCAGTGGGGGGAGGCTTATAACAGAAATAAGTTCCGATAGACTGATTCAGTGTTCACAGGGTACAGTTGAAATGATTACTTTTACATACCGACTATTTACAAGTCGAAATCAAATAAAATTTAACAAACATTAATTTACTGAAACTAAGATTGTTCAGATATCAGACCTTATTTTTGGACACTCTTTGGGTATTACCCAACGATACGGTTAGAGACTTTATACAATTTGGTGACCGACATTAAATTGTCAACCGGTAATAAAGCCGAAGAATTAAACCTAAGTTAGAATCATATAATAACCCTAGAACTGGATATTGGTTTATTTCTCAAAACTTTTACGCTACGAGGTTCTAGAACCCATTGACTGACATGCTTTTAGTTAATTTTATCCGATGTCAGCATAATATAACCTATTTATGGTCTGAACAACTGAAGTCAGGTACAAAATGCCCAAGATATAAAATTGAGTAAACTAATGAGAGGATGACATACCATAGATCTTCAAACTTTTATCAACAAATTAAAATTTATAACTTATTAGAATTAGATAATGAAATTAATGAATTATATTTTATTAAATATGTTTAAGCTAAAAAAAAATTTCCACTTACACAATACAAATCATACTTCATAATTCAGCAGAATGAAATATTTCACTTACCTAGCTAAACTCACAAATTCAGTGTCTTTATATCCATTCTTTATGCAGACAGAACTCTAAAAACGCCAAAAAAGTTTTTAAAATTTAAAAAATTTAAATAAAAAAACTGAGATTCACAGAAAGAAAACTGATACTGGGCTATATACAACGTCAAACAGTTTTTGTGAATCTCGATACAAATATAATATTATTAGAGGACTAATTTTTCAATCTTGGTCATTATCATCAACTTTTACAAAAAGTTGTGATAACGGGTGTGCAGGCAAAATCTGGACAAATTTTAAACCACCATTGTGAAAAGACGAAATAAAATTTCCAGAAGCTGTTTATATTTTATTGAAGGGCAAGATGTAAGTAGGCGTGGGCACGTTTTAAAATTTTCTAAACGTTTAAATGGTTTTCGTTTAGCAAATTAAACGTTTAAACGATCTCTAATTTCATGGAAAAACATTGCGACTATGCTTTATTTTCTTCAAAACCTATTCATTTAGAAATTTCCATGAATGACAATTTTTTAGTATAAAATGTTTACAGGGAATTCCTAAAAAAACAATGAAGTTCGAACAGTTGATACAAAAATAATGGTATAGTCACAATAATCATATCGTTTTTACATATCTATCAAATTCGATGTGATTTTCCATTCAATGAGCTTTCTTTAGTAAATACGGCCTTCAGTTTTCTTTATAATTTTTATCATCTGTCTCTACATATTTTTTTATTGCTGAATATATTTTTCCTTCCAAGCTTTATAATAAATTTATTATGCTGTTCGAAACTTTTTAATTGTAAAATAGCATCTTAAAATGTTTTTGTATTAGAAGTAGAATTTTCAATTTAAATTTTTTTTAATCCCAAAAAACTAAATATATATTTTTATATACATGAAACCAATCATAAGAACTATTGAGCTAATTATTCCTGTGAGGAATATTTTAAATTTGGTATGTTGAAATTGGTTTGTTGAATTTTGTATGTTGAGTTTAGTATTTGGAAATGTGTTTCTCCCACCCAGATGGAAAATTGATATTTTAGATGTTCACGATAAATAATTATTCGAGTATAATTTATATTTTAAAGTACAACATAAGATATTTAAAAACATTAAAAAAATTAAATCTTTTCCAATCTTCATATTAAAATTTAAATAAAATAAATAGTTTTAACTAAGTTTTGAATTAATTAAATGTTCTTTCTTTACATAAAATAATTTTTAAATAAAATTAATATGTAAATAAAAATTAT
>MQRK01246769.1:0-15360 GCA_001938485.1 Girardia tigrina
ATATTATACATTCTATTTTTTGTAAATATATCATTCGTTTAAAAATTCTCATAATCTCTCATTACTGCGAACACACCGGTGGTCGGTGACTTTTGGTAGGGCGGTGTATATATACAATATTGTATATAGTCAAGTGAACAATAATTTAAAATTTTTAGAAAAGATTTTTCTAATTTTTTTTAGAAATCAACGTTGAACCTGTTTTGATCTGCTCATTGTTGTAGAATAAAATTGGTCAGACGGATTATAATTATCTATCTTCTAACCAATTCTATTTTACAGCCAAAATGAATGACACTTATAATAATAACTTTATTTAAAAATTAATTGTATTAAACAAACACACTTTATAACAGAATGATGTTGAAGCAAGGTAATTATGAATCATAATAATAAAGGAAAGGTTGGAGGAGGTAATTAATATAACAAAAATAAATAAAGTTACTTAAGTTTGGAAATTAATTATAGAGGAAACCGCAATATCAGGATAGAAAATAAAGTTTTATTCGTTTTATCCTTGAAATATGTTCTTCTGATGTTCTATTTTCTCTTTAACTATTTTATCTTTACTTTAGATTATTTCGGCATTTGATACTTCTTTGATTAAGATTATTTGGGCAAAAGACGATTTTCAATAATCAGTTATAAAATATAATCTTCTTTGATAAAATTATTTTCTTTGTTAAATTGTAGTCAAAATAATAATTCTTAGATTTTATCCATGACAAGTAAGCCAAATTAATTTATTGATCTAATCCAATATTTCTGATCGTTTTATTGATCGGTTTTTTATTTTAAATTGCCCTTAGTAATCTGATAATTATCAATATTATTTCGGGATAATTAAAAATAATGCGAGAGAATATCTTTTCTCTCGTTTTTTTTCTCTTTTTGATGAAATTAAATGTTATTCTTTCGTTCTCGGTTTTTTTTCTTTGTAGAATTTTTTTTGGTTGACGTACACAATTACTCATAAAATATAAAAATAAATAAATAAATAAGTACACAACACAAAATAAATAATTAGGTACACGACACAAAAATTATCATTCAATATGACTTATCAACTATTACACATGAAAATATAAGAGAGAAATAGTTTTTTTAAAAATAGATTGTTGATAAGTCATAACACCCGATTTCTCTTGAAACGAGTACCAGAACATGCTTACAGAGGGGGTATGAGTAATATTGCTGAGCATAGAAAAAACTTTTAAATGTGATTTGAGTATACATAACTTCAAAATTCTGTGCAAGCATTTTAAAAATTATTTGGAGAGAGTGTCGTGTGAAGCTTTATTATTAAGATCTCGTGATCCTAAAGTTATTGTTCAAACGGCACTATCAAACAATTTCTTAAAAGTTTTCGATTAATTTTATGTACTAGACTACATATTCTCCAATTTCATATATATAATCATTAAAAAGTTTAAATTAGTGATCTTAAGTTGATGGCAAAACCGTCGAAATATATTCTCACCAAAAAAATGTATTTTTAAATGGCATCTCTTATGTTTTTTTATAAAATATTTTTCATTGTTGTTTTATATAATAGCCCAATTTGTTTTTTACTTGCTCGAGATTTTTCCATGAATGTGTTTTGATTGTATTTTATTGTCGACCAAATAGTCCCAACAAACTTTAAAAGTGCTTGCAAGACTCGAAGGGTATTAAAATGAGCAAGAATCTTCATAAAGATTATCTAAATTTCTTGAGTCTATATTGTAGAAATATATAGTCTTAATGTTTTTCTCAATGATTTATATAATTTATATAAAAATGTTGACTAATGCAATTATTCTTATTTATCATATAAAAATTTATTTGAGATATAACAATTTCAAAATGTCATAAAAGATTTGTCAAATAAATTTATTTCAACATAATTTGGAAATATTTTTTAATGTTACAATACAAAAATTTTAATTAAAAAATAAATTTATTTTAGTAAATTTATTCATTTTTGTTTTTAAAACAATATTTTAAAATGTAAAATATAAAAACCTGGCAGGTTGCGCTTGGCCCATTTTGCGTACCTTTATTGTACAAAATGTAACTCGGGGAAAATGTCCTGTTACTTGCCATTCTTTTTCCGATAATAAATCTGATATCAAATCTAATCCAAATAGAGTACTATTAGCTCCAACGAATCGTTTCATGAGGTAGATTTGACCTACTGAATTGGCAAGGAACAAAAAACGAACTCCAACAAAAAGCACAGTAAGTCTCAAATTTGGTGCAACACCACAAGCACAACGATGAAGGAAGCTTCTCTTTCTGATAAATCGGCTGTACGCTTCGTATTGTTCTTCTAGTGTGGCTACCAAACACGACACTGCTTTTAAACGCAATTCTCTGTCTGGTATTGCAGCTTCTTTGGCTGACTTTAGTAATAATGGTAAACGATGAGAACATACTCTCCAGATGACATGAGGGACCCAAGACAAGAGAGCTTGGCCAGCTAATACAATGGCAACCCATTGATAATAGCAAATATGTTTCTTTTTATATCTGTCAATGTCTTCAGTTGGAATTTGTTCATTTGGCAATAAAAAATATGTATTTGAAATCCAACAAAAGTTTTCTGCATATTCTTCCCATGATCTGGTAAATTCTTGAGGAACCCAACATTGAATAGGCTTTCCTAAATTCAATTACTTTTAATATATTTCAAAATCATTTTTTATTATTTTATAAGTACAACTTGTAATTGAAATATGTTTGGTTGTTTTTAAATATATATTGTTATTAATCCATATATATATATATATACATAACGTTAGTATAATTAATCTATGATTAATTTTATAAATGGACCCTTTCTTGATTAGATCATTAAATACCCAGAATATTCCAGAGAAATGCAACATATTTTAATGAGATTTTTTGTGCTTAACTTTCAAATTGTATGGTCAAGGAAAATTTAATTGATTTATGTATTATTTTATAGGCAGTAAATCATCCTTTCACACATTTTTTTTCATTTTCTCAAAGGCTTTGTATTGGGTACAATACTAAAAAATTTCTTGTTCTAGAAAAGAAAGTCCCATAGAAACCCGAAACACCAGTGAAAATGGATCAAACAAGTTAAGTGAAACTTTGCGTCGAAATCATCATATGAAGAGAAGGATTAACGTGAATGATTTAAGAGAGTCTAAAGGTCAGCACAGTGAACGGTCATCAAGTGTAAGAATCAAATAGTACAAGAAAGCTTGGATCCATGTTTTTTGTCAAGATGTATAAACAATCTCTGTTTAAAGCATTCTCATGAAAACATGGTTTTCTGATAAGAATATGAAGAACGGTTTTGATTCAACAATGTCACGGTAGAGAAGACCCTGCTAATTATCTATCTATCCAAGAGCAAGAGGGAATCATCAGAATGACAACTGTTGGAGAGTCAATAAAGTTTTGGCATGAGCTGCTTAAAATATTGATGCGGACTTGTCCATACGTATTAGAAACAGTTTACTATTGCAGTCGATATTATGCGATATGAAAACAATAGGACAAAACGTTGTTTATTCATTAATGTAAATCATAACGCCCTGTCGGGTTTAAATAAGAACATCGAAGTCAGATTCTATGTCGTTACCTGAATTAAAGATATTACCAAGGTGTTCAAAATAAAATTTTTATAAACAATTTTTTTACCCGGAATATAATAATCATTATTGTTATAATAATAATTATTATTATTATTAATATTATTATTGTTTGGGATACAACGAAATGAGGATTTTAAATGTAAAATTAATTTAACAAAATTAAATAAAATTGTAAGTCTGATAAAAGTTTTTCCTAAAATAACTAAGTTTAAAAAAATTTAAAAAAACATTTTTATGTATGTATAATTATTTATATTAAGTAATTAATTCAAAATAATTTAAATATCCAGAAATATATATATATATATATATCCAGATGAATAAAATTTCAAAATAAAAATTAATTTTTAATAAAATGTTGCATTATGGAATTATATTATTCGTTTTAAATGAATGATAATGTAGATGTAAAAAATTATTCTACATGTTCAAAGGATACTTATAATAATAATGATGATGATGATGATAATAATAATAATAATAATAATAATAATAATAATAATAATAATAATTATTATTATTATTATTATTCTGTATTTTTTTTATCTTTTATGATTCAATTAACCATTAAAAACCTTTGACTTTCCTTTGGTCTACAAGGAAAGTATTTCATAGTTATATCTTAGTTTTGAAGTCTTTATAAAATATACATAGACTTAATATTATTATTAAATATTATTTATGTTGCTTTTAAATGATACTATTGTTGAGATTATTGTTGCCGTTGTAAACCTAATCCACAAGGCCTCTTTATAATAATTATTAATATTACAACTAATGAATACTTTATCATAAAATAAGAAACAAAACTCTAATTAATAATACTTTAATAATAAAATTTAATTTAAGTTAATTTAATAAAAAAAATTGCGAAGAGTCTATTCTGATGTTCGTTTATCTCAACAAAAAAAACTTTCCACCTCAAATTTCATTATTCTAAAATAAATAATCTCTTTAGATAATAATACTTTTTTTTATTCTGAATAACACTATAAAGCCTGATTTAATTGGATGATAATCACGCAATAATTTACTTTATATTTTCGTCTCGAATTTAAACAAATTCACTAAACCTGATCAATAATAAAATCCCACAGAAAAAAAATATAATTTATTTTTTTTTGATTTTTTTTTTCATTCCATTAAGAAAATTAAAAATAAAGAAACAAATAATATTCATTTACTTATCTATTCATTGAAAAAAAATTCAAATTATTAATTTTTTTGTTTTAGATAATTTACTTTTATAAATATAATGATTAAAACAAAAAAAACGGAGAAGTTTTTATTTTAATGAATGATATTTTGAAACTAATTTTGAACATTTTTTTAATGAGAAATATATTTTAACAGTTAACTAATGAGAAAATTTATAATTAAATTATCGAAGAAAATTATTAATAATCTATTTTCTTTTGGGGGTTGCAGAATTATATATTATTTTTATGTAAATTTTTAAGAAATCTGTTAAAGAATGACTAAAATCAATGTTTATTTGATGATGAATAAAAAATAATTTATTATCATATCATAAATAATATATTATTTATATATTTTCTTTCATATGAAAGTAGCAAACAAGAATGTAAGGACAAGAGCACTTATCTCTTTTTTAAAATTTTTACCAGCTTCCATCACTCATTTAATCTGTATTTTTGTTATACGTGTTAGCAAAATTTTTCACATAAAAAAATTAAACAAAAAGTTTTCGTTTTAAAAATCTGAAACATGTTTTGCTGAAAATGCCATTTTAATACTCTAAAAATATTAATATAAAATAAAATTAAAATTGTGATTTTGTTAATTTATAAACATTAAAAGAAAAAAAATAATAAAACTTAAATTTGAAATTAAAAAATGCTTTTAAAATACAAACATTTGTAATTCGGCTTTCCACCAAGGAAGATGTTTACATATTTACGATAAAAGTTTACAAGTGGAATCTATTTTGCATAATAAATTATTTTTTTTCATATTTAATATATTTTTTTCATATTAAATACATAATCTTTCATTTTAAAACGAAAATTTTTCATAAAGTTAGTGAATTTGACAAAAATTGACCAGTTCATAAATTCGACAATTACGCTATGTGAGGAATATTTTAAATTGTATGAATGTGTGAATGTATTGATGCTGTATGTTGATTTAAGTATGCTGAATTTAGAATGGTGATTCTCCCACCAAGATGGAAATTGGTATTTTTTATTTAAATTTAAAGTGATTGACTATTCGAACATAATTAAAATAATCATTTGATAAGTTCATATTTTTAATTAAGCAATTAAAATTAAGTTTAATATTTTTAGTAAAATTTGAATTAAATGCATTTTTAATAATTTGATAAAATTTTTAATTTTATGAGTTATATTGAGAAATGGTAAAAATCATTATTTTTAATTAATATTTTTTAGAAGTTTAATATTTTAAAAAATGATTTAGAAAAATTGTTCGAATAATCATGATTAAAAATAGAAATAAGAAAACCAATTAGAACGATGACAAATGATGAAAGACCTTCTGAGAGTCGTAATGACTCTAAATTTGATTGCAATAAAAATTCAAATTAAACTTGTCTAAATGTTCTTAATATTGCGACATACGACCACGTGATACCAATTATCCAGGGACCGGAGACATTCGATGGGTCAAAAGCAAAATTAGAAGAATTCCTAATAAGCTTTGAGCGATATTCAAAATTTTGGAATTTATTAAAGAAAGAAAAGCTATATTAGTTACAGCAACAAATATGAGAAAACACAAGGAGACAGCTGGGAAACAAGAATGAGAAGTGCATTCTCGAAGGGACATGTAAGAACACAATGTTATGAGAATCCAAACAGATTCAGAGAGCACGAACAATCGAGAAGAGAAGATACAAGGAATAGAAGAAAAGACTGAAAAGAATACTCAAACACACAGTACAGAGGTCGGATGAGATATAGGAATAGAAGAGATCAAGTAGCAGAATTAGAAGACTTCGATGACGACCGGGAAAGAATATCGGAAAAATAGAATAAAAGAGGAAGTCAAACGAGAAGAGAAAATATTACAAACAAGAAAAATTTCAGAGACGAACAGCGAAACGAGGAGGTACGGTCCCAGGGACAAGTGATCAGTGCACTTCACTAAGAAACGAATGTATGTGTATGTTTGACTATATGAATGATTGTTTGTATGATGACGTATGTTGTGTATGGGATACTGTTGAAAATATTCCTCAAGAATTGTGTATATTAGATGGTGAAAAAGAATTACACAATGAGAAATGTGACAGTTTGGTCACAGGAAAAGATGAAGAAAGAATCACAGATATAATGAAAATATCAAAGTTTAAAATATAATACGAAGGACTGAAAGGGATATCTAGTATAGAATTTCGAATAAAGAATAGAAAAGTACGATATCTATTGGATACGGGAACACGAGTCAAAGTAATTAAAGATGAAATACTCAAAAATATGAAAAATGTCAAAATAAAAGAGACAAAAAGACTCATACACTGTGCTAACGACTCGAAATAGTAAATTACGGAATAATAAAACTAAAGATTAAGATTGAAAGAATACAAAAAACAGTAGAATTTTTTGTGATAAAAGATTTGGAACCAAAAATGATTACGGGAATGGATTTCCTAAATAAATACAGCATAAACCTAAAGAAAGAAACAGGATACATCGAAGGAGTGCTGGTAATACGCGACACTTTAACATACGGAGACAGACCTAAAAGAATAAGGGAAATATATACAGATAAGATAGATGAACCATTAATGAAATTACTAATAGAATATAAAACAATATTTATTACGGACAAATGAGATATATAGAAGACCACGCTAACTAAGCATAAAACTGAAACGCAAGGAGAATCAATACTGGTAAAACCGTACCGACAGCCAAAACACTTTGAAGAAAAACTAGATTATATTATCAAGAATTATGAGGGAAATGATATGATTGAAAAAGGCAGTTCGCCATGGAATTTTCCACTAGTATGCGTATGGAAAAAAGACAAACAGGATATCCGAGTATGTTTTGATTTTCGACAATTAAATAAAGTCACAATCAGACCAGCATTTCCAATGCCAAATGTAAAAGAAATGCTAAATACATTAAATGGAGCGAAGTACTTTTGCACGATTGACTTGGGGAGCGCATATCATCAAGTTGAATTGGAGAGCGATTCAAAAATAAAAACAGCATTTTCGATAAAGAACGGTCAATATTGTTTTAAAAGAATGCCATTCGGAATTGCAGCTGCCCCAGCTACATTTCAAGAACTAATGACAAGAGTGTTAGAAGAATTAAACTGGAAAGAAGCTGTTGTATACCTGGACGATATTCTAATCTTCGCCAAATACAAAGAAGAACATTTCAGACGAGTCAAACACATTTAAAAAGATTAAAGATTCGGGTCTTCGGATAAACCTTGAAGTGTCAATTCATGGTAGAAAAGTCAGAATTTTTAGGATATGTCGTGAGCAAAGATGGTATAGAGACGGATAAAACGAAAATTGAAGCAATCGAAAAATTTCAAAATCCTTCATGTATTAAACATTTAAGAAGTTTCTTGAGGTTAAAGAACTATTATTGAAAATTTTTGAAGGATTATGTAAAATATTCAAAAATACTAGAAGGGCTGATTGGAATACATAAAGATAAAAAATTGACATGGACAAATGAATGTGATGAAGCATTTCAGACATTAAAAGATAAAATTACAAAAACACCGATCCTCGCATATCCAGATTTCGAAAAGGAATTCATAATGTATACAGACGCCAGTTTTGATACAATCGGAGCAGCACTTGCTCAGAAGGATGCATACGGAAGAAAAATAGTAATGGCATATGGATCCCAGAAGATGAATAAACACGAACTATGATACTGTATTACTAGAAAGGAATAATTGGTAATCTACAACTTCACGCAACACTTCAAACATTTTTTATACTTAAATAAGTTCTTACTTAGAATGGACCAGAAGGCCATCAAATTCATGATGACAACGAAAGAACCAATAACTCCACAATTTTAAACTTGGATATACTTCCTTAGTGGACTAGACATGAGGAATACCGCAAGGGCGAAAAATACAGTAATGCAGACGCAATGTCGAGAAATACATGTGAAATATGTGTACAATATCAGGCAATGCACTATGCCGCTAAAAAAGGAAAAGTTAAAACTAGAATTCTTGCATTAACTGAAGATTCAGAAGAGTTCATTTGATAAAGAAATAGAACAGATTAAAGAAAATATTAGAATGGGAAAGACAAAAGAATGGCTACTGAAAAACAATATCGTGACGACAAGAGATAACAAATATTGGATCCCTCTGAAGAAGAGAACAGACATCGTAGAAGATATACATAAAATTTTATGCTATGCAGCAAGTAAGAAAGTTTACAATTGCATAAAGGATGATTACGATATGTATGAAATGAGACAACAGATAAAGAACATCGTGCAAAGTTGCACTAATTGCCAGAAAAGGAAGACACTGACGGCAAAAACGAAAGAGAAACACATTAAACAATCTGCCGACGAACCATTTCAAAAAATTTACATGGACTTTTGCGGACCATTCAGAAGGACTATGAATGGATACCAATACATTTTAGCAATAATCGATCAATTTAGTAGGTACATCAGCTTGACCGCAGTGGCACTCGAGGACGAGAAGACTACACGGAAGGTGCTATTGCATAAATGGATTGGGAAATTCGGACCACCAAAGTAGATACACGTTGATAGAGAGAAAACTTTTGAATCAGCACTCTTTAAAGAAACAACGAAAAGATTTAAGACGGAGATAGTCTATTCAAGTTCTTATCACCACAACACTAACAGAATCATTGAAAGACAATTCAGAACAATAAGAGACTCCATAAATATACGATTAGAGGATAAAATGCATAGAGATTGAGTAGAAATGTTGGTAGAAATAGAATTCATGTTAAATGGTACAATTCAAGCAACAACTAGAATATCACCAGCCGAGATAATCTTCAGACGAAAACTAAGACATTGGTGGAAAAACAACAGAAAGAAAAAGTTGAGAAAAAGAAAATAAAAATGCAATTGAAATAAACCAAAATTGAAATAAATACAAAAATTCGGTATAACTAATATATATATATATATATATATATATATATATATATATATATATGTATATATATGTATATATATATATATATGTATATAATTTTTAAAAATTATTTAAAGAATTTTTGAATCGAATGAGACAATAGCTTTTATAAGTGATAGCAATCAAATTCAGATTTCAATATTAAGAGATAAATTCTAAAAGGTATCAAAATTAATCCTTTGGTGTAGTTCTTTCGTTATGAATTGTTTCATTGTGGTTGAAGAGAAATTTATCTTATACACGGTTATTTGTTGAAATAATAGCACAAAGAATAAAAGATTATTCCAAGAAAATCCTGCTCTTTTAATATCGACTATAAAATACTGGAAGAATAAGTTCTTGAAATTGGATCATATCTTGCTGATTACTTGGAATTTGGAAGAATGAAAATTGAATTAAATGAAAAGAAAGAAAATGTTTGTGTTGTTGTACGCTAAAAGCCAACATAAGTAATTGTGAAAGAATTGATTATATTATTCGGTTCAATGCATAACATTTTGAATTAAGAACTGTTTAATCCATATAAACACGTAAGCTGTTAAGTACATGTTAACCATGACACTGATCTGAGAGTACAGTTTTAAATTACGATCCTGTATGAAAAATGTATTTTTACGATGAAAGGCAGATTCAACTGCCACAATATATATCATTGAGTAACTGAGTTTCCACTTGTGCCGATCAGACAAAACTCCAACGCTCACATTGTGGGAATGTGTTGGATATAGTTGTATTATAAATTAATCGTATTAATGAACAGTGAGCGTTACTATGCTACACTCAGGGACGAAGTAGTTTTTAATTTTTCTTAAGCTTTAAGGGACAATGTATATTGCAGTAAGATATAGGCTTGATATATTTATTTGTTGATGCAGACTAACATTTGGAATCAGTCTATACGGAAACGAAAATACGAGATAATGATACGCAAAGTAACTGCTTCGCAACCTACGAGTTTTAATCTAAAAATGTTACACGTCTAGATGTGTTCTTGTGTCAGCAGAACGGATTAAGACCCACCAAGGAAATTGTTTTTGAATTTGTTTTCACTGCAAGAAACAATAAAAAATGAATAGAGGCACTTCGCTTAATCATCCTTTAAAGAACAGTGAAAAATTTTTCAAGAAAAATTGCTCATTTCCAGAAGCAAAAAAATAAGTCTTCTTGTCTTAATATACAAGTGAAAATTTGTATTAATTTTTATAAAAACGCAAAAATGTTGATTGATTGAATCGAAGAAGAATGATGAAGACTTTGTGAATACCTTGTAACTTTAGTTAATAAATGAATATGTAGTTAATATCAAATCTTATTTGAACTATTAAGCGAAAATGATGTCAATTATTAACTTTTGTTTTTACCAAAAACTAAAACAGTAAAACATTTTCATGTTACTTTCTCCTTATTTGTACTTCTATCAAATAAAAACACTTATACATTATCATTTTTTTTTAAATTTCTTATGTCACTTAAAAAGTTTATTGCATACGTGGTGCGTTAAATATGTACCTCATTTAAGGCAAAAAAAGATTTTAGACGTCGAAAATCGCAGCTTTATCAAATTATTTGTTTTGCGGAAAAGACACGTTGTAAAATTTACGATCTTTTGCAGTAAAATGACATACATGACTACCCAACTCTGAAAACTGAGTTACAGAGTTTTATGGTCGTCAAACGTCCATTTTTGATCAAGTAAAATCAGGTTTGCCAGAAGAAAAGTTGAACACAATTCATGAAAAACGTTGAATTACCAAAACATTGCTGTCAACGAAGCTCAAAATCACTCTTGGTACAGCTCATGCCTAATCAAAGTCAATCGGTATCAAAAAATTGTGCTCCAGATCTGTACCTCGCTTCTTGGCTAGTGAAATGATGAGAATCGCTTGGAGTGCAGTCATAAAAACCTGAAACTGTGGGACCAGCATAATGAGACTTTCCTGGCAAATTTAATTACGGAGGATGAAAGCCCACTCAGTATGTATTTGTCAAAAACAAAACGTGAGTCAACAGAGTGCAAACTGCCTGGAGAGAAACTGTCTTTGAAAATGCGAACGAAGACAAGTTCTGGAAGAGTGATGATGATTTCCATTTCTGTGATTAAAAAAGTGTTATTCTCATTGATTGGGAGGAAACAAGCATTATTATCAACGCTGCCTATTACAGTCTACTCGCGACAACTGCCAAAAAGAATAGACGGAAGCAAAAGAACATACCACTATATCACAACGTAAGCTAAACTATCTTCTCCAAACTTCAGAAAGTTATTGGTAATTAAATAAATAACTGTAATAATATAAAACCTTACCAATTTTAACATCTAGAGAACCCTACCCAAAACTTTTTATAAACATAAATAAATATTAAATAGAAAATTATAATATAATTCTTTTTTGCTTTAAATAATGTTTTTTATAATTATTTAATAATATTATTGCCTATATATTAAAAAGAAATCCTTTAATGTTAAGAAAATTAATTATTTTATAAAAACTTCACTTTGAAATAATTCATTGTTTTGTAGAAGAAAGAAATTAATGATGTTTTTTTACAACTTTTGCGAATTGATATTCGAGCCAGGAGTTTTTTTTTCTGAGAAATGACAACAGGCTTCAAGAAATAGGAATATAAAACATCGGAATTCCTAAGCACGATATATAAATTGACAATATTATCATAAGAAATACGATTTTCTTGTCAACAAATATTTGTTTATGAAGTAGAACACAACAATTTCATTAGCGTTGTTTCTCGGAGGTAAAGTTAATAATTTGTCAAAAATAAATTATCTTTATTGGCGAAAAGTATTTTTTAATGTGCTTCAAATTGTCATAGACAAAATTAAATAAGAGAAAAATCATTTATTGTTAATTGAGTGTAAAAACAATTAATAAAGTTATATTAAGCTGAAAGAAATAAGTGAAGTAAAAGGATAATGAAGAATTCTTAATAATGAAGAATATTTAATAAAATGTAATTTTTAGATTGAATCTTGTTAAAAAAGTATCTAAAATTTTCAGAAATAAAAGAGCAATCATCAATGTTATAAAGCAGGGATAGTCAACCTGGACCGATATAGAAAGATTTTTCTTGTTAGTTAAAATATAATTTAAAAAAAACAATATATTGTTGAAAATATCCCAAGGGTCCCAAGAGTAATTCATTAGTGAATTTCATTTAATTACAATGCAATTTATAATTCTATATATTCCATAGTATTAAGAGATTAATAAAAAAATGTATTTTATCATTACTTTTCAAGTAGAGGTCATGTGATACTGTGTATATAAGGTACTTTTTTATGATGCAGTAAGTTGTTACACACATTTTGATAGTAAAATTAATATTGCATTTGTATGGTTTACTTTTCTGTAACTCTACTTTATAAATTTTCTAACCTTGCTACTCTATACATTATCAATACTGTAGAACAGGTGAGCGATAAGAATATTTAACTACCAATCAAGGTGAAAAGGTCGGCAGAAGTTATGAAAAGGTCAACTTTGCAAGTATACTTTGTAAATAATAATAATATAAAGTATTTTAAAAATTAAAAGTATTCTACAACTTATTAAACTTTACATATTGACCATCTTTACTACATTAATTAATTTCTAAATCTATAAGAATCTAAGTGGAAAAGAAAGGCGTTCTTGAAGACGTTCGGTTTCATGGCAACCATGTCTTTAAAATCTTTTTTTAAAAATATTTTATTCAATTATGAAATTAATATTAACATTTACTATAAAAAATATGTATTTATTATAAAAAAAATATCAATTTAATGTGAAAAAATCTTACTTTATTATGCTTAATAAATTAAACTCTAAGTGTGAAATTTTTATTAATAGTTATTATAACTTCTTCCTGGTGGCAAGCTGAATAGCAAACGTATGTATTTTTAAAACATTTATTCATATTAAATACATAATTTTTATAGTAAATGTTAATATTAATTTCACAATTGAATAAAATATTTTTTTAAAAAAATTGCCGAGTTTGTCAATGACACAAATTCGGTATAATATATATATGAAATTTTTGAACGCTAATTTACTGATCTTGAAAAATAATTTTGTTAAAGTTTTTTTAAGAAATCTGTTATTATCATATAAAGCTTAAAAAATATTTTTTTCATATATATATATATATATATAAAGATTGATATATAGATAATTAAATAAATCAATTTTATTTATCAAGTTTAAGAAATATCTAATATTTTTACTCAAAATATATTGTGACAATAAATCAATGATTATGACCCCCCTTTTTCGATATTAATAACAGACAGATCTCCGCGCATTCGAGATGTCATCATATATTATGCAAATAATAAATCGCTACAGACAAAATCGAATTTGAATAATATTTTTTAATCGAAATTTACTCTTATAGTTTTGTTTTAAAATAATTATTTTTCAACAGATTTTGAAAATATTTGTTAATTAAAATTTTCATGGCAAATAGAAAAAATATTTTCATTTTTAATGTAAAAGTAAAAATAAATAAATCTAAATTATATAATAAAATATTATTAATAATAATTAAAATCCTAATAAAATTTTCTTTACTTTTTACATTTTTTATATAAAACTGTGTGCATTTTTATATTTATAAAATTGTTTTTTAATCAAAAGTAGTTTGATCAAAACTTTAAAATTTTATTCATTTTTCTCTTTTTTATTTTTTGTTGATGAATCTTTTTTTCATGAAATGATCAATTAAAATAAAGTTTGAAATTTCTTTTTCTTAATATAAATGAATGCAATTTAATGAAGGAAAAATTAATCATTAGTCTTTTTATAATTTCCGGAATTATATTTTTTAATAAATAATAAATGTTTTTTTTCAATCATAAAAATGATAACTAAAATAACAATAACAATATAAAAATATTGAACGAGCATAAAAGATATAATAAATATATAAAACATGAATAGTTACTATTGTAAATTATGTTATTCGCTAATTACTTTTATTATTAAAATTTGTTTAAGTTATTATTATTATCTAATAATGAAAATTATAATACTTAATAATAAAGCATCTTCTTTCAAAGATGTTACTTTTTGGTTTCTTTTAACATCCTTTTTTCCACTGTAAAACGTTATCTTGTGGTCCATTCAGAACGGAAGATCACAAGTAAAGGCTTGATACAACATGTTTATTTCAGATAAATAAATGTAATTGTAGTGTGGGGTTCTCCTACCTTTTTTTCCTTTTATTTTTTTTGCATTACATCATATCTTTCGTTTGAAATGTACTCTTTTGATTGTCTATCTCACATGGAATTTTTTAAAATTTTTTATTAGTCTTTTAGTTCGTGTAGTGGCGTTTTATTTTTATTTATTGTTTGTAAATTGTATTCTGAGCCGTATGATCTGTTATATGTTTATTTATTGTTGTGATATATTTTTTTATTTATCGAGATATAAGAATTTATTTTTTTTGCTTCGGAACTGAATTCATGATTTTTCAGTAATCATTTTATTTATATAAACATTTGAGAAAAATCAAAATACTATAAATGAGCTCTAATTAATAAATAATATTGTAATATATATATATACATATATATATATATATATATATATAT
>MQRK01246769.1:38693-52023 GCA_001938485.1 Girardia tigrina
ATATATATATATATATATATATATATATATAATCTTAAAGAAATAGAAGTTTTCAAATGAAATGTTTATAGTTATTAAAAAATTATATTATAAGTGAACAATTTTTGAAAAATTTTTGAAGGATAATTTATATAGCAATAATTAAACTAAAATTTATTCAGCGATTTTTTTTTAATAAATACTAATTTAAATATTAAATTCTAGTATGTTAAAGTATATTAATTTTTAGAAAAATATAAAAACAATTCATTAAAATTAAAAAAATAGCAGTGCTTATATGTTAATAAAAGATTAATAATAAAACGAAAATGTTAATTAAAATATTAATATGATACTTAACATTTGTTTTCCATTTTCATCAATTTATATTCATGTAGAAATAAAGATGTGAAATAAAGTAAATGATATGATTATCGAAAAATCGAAAACATTTAATAATATTTTTATTATATTATAACAGAATTTTAGATTATCATAAAAATATTTTTTAAAGTTATTATTAATAAAATAAAATATAAATAATAAAATAAAATATTTATAAAATAAATCCATTACAAAATCATATAAAAGTAAACTAAAAATTTCGTTTTGAAATAGTTTAATTATTATAAATATTATAAATATTAAAATTTCTCCTGCTAAAAAACTTATCCAAATATCGTAACCTGTATGAGACTTGTATCGAAGATGTTGCGAATGATTCGTAAAATGCAGAACGAAACGTAGTAGTAAATGTAAAAGATCTCAATATTGGACGAAAGATATTATTATATGAATAATTAAATATTAGGAAATAAAAAAAGTATTTTTAATAATAATCAATATTTCATTAATAATAATAATAATAATAATAATAATAATAATAATAATGGAAGAAATGGACTCAAAAGCAAATAATTTATGCTCTGAATTTATTTCAAATATAATAATATACAGGATGTCCCACAATTGTGTCTCATTAATTTTTTAATCTAAAATAAGTAAAAATAAGAAAAACAATCTTTTTGTAGTGTTTATTATAATAATTTTCACGATTACTCTACTTTTACTAACAACTGTCCTACCATATTATATAAATTAATTAACATTTAAAAATAATCTTTTGGAAATAAATTCGTTTTTAGACGTATTTTTTTCTATTTCTTTATATATTTTATTGGTGGATATTATTTCATATAGAAATTATTGTAAAGAATTAAACAGATATATTAATTCTTTCTAATTTAGAATGGATACGATTCAGTTAATTTACAAGTGCGAAAGACTTAAAACTTCATTAAAAAGGCGAAAAACCAGTTGATATATTGGAAGATTTTTCAGGTGAAGGAAATTTATAAACCGAACAATCAAGAGATGAGAGCGAACTGGCTCTATTTTTCCTACAGGAAATTAACTGTTCGGAATCGTAAAATGCTAGGAAAGATTAAGTGTACAATAAAAAATAAATAACAGTGAGGAAAGTCTTCAAAAAAATGAATATAAGTAAAAGTTCAATGCACAAAGTCTTAAATTATTCCTGGCACCTAAAAGCTTACAAATGTCAGAAAGCTCAAACGATTACAAATAAAAACCGACAAACACATAAGGAACGTCGTCAAAAAATCGTTCGATTGCACCATCATATTTTCAGATGAAAAGTTTATTATGTTTTAACAGCGGCATTATCATCAGAACTATCGGATTCGGTCTCATTCAATCAGTGAAATTACTAACAATGAACGATTTATTGAAAGGTCTCAAGGTTCCAAGATAACTTTCCAAGTTTCATTGACAAGGATTTATGGCCAGTAGTATCACCAGATTTAAATCCTTTATATTACTCAGTATTGTTGAAAGTCACTTAACGAACCAAATGATAATTGAATAATTCAAAAGAAAATTGACATAAATATGGAATGAAATTCCTGAAGAACATATTCAAAAAGCCTGCAAATCCTTTATCAAACGATGCAATCATATAATTAGAGCTGATGGGGGATGAATTGAGTTGCAATAATAAACTTTTTTTAGTGTTATATTGTTTTTCTTATTTTTACTTCTTTTATTATGAAAAATTTTGTGGGACATAATTGTGGGACACTGTGCATAAGAAAATAAAAGAATTTAATATTAATGAAAATATACTATATTAACTGATAACAATTTAACAGAAAGACGCAACAAAGGCGTATAAACAAGAAAATGTGAAATTCAATGGGTAAATAAAAAATTATCAGTTAATTATTATATATGTATGATGAATTGTCAAATGGCAGTTCTTTAGCTGGCTGAAACTTGATCTAAATTTCGTTGTCGGTTTTAATTGTCGAGTAGTTAAAGCGAAATTTGTCGGTTTGGATGAGAAAAATAGTCAGATAATTGTAGCGAAAATTTTTAACAGGGATATTATATTCGTCGTAAAGTAAATATTTTTAATTCTGTTTAATTTTTATAATCAAATATTGATCATAATATTTTTAATATTTCATATAATTATTATTCAGTATAATTAATAGTCACTTTAGACCAACCATCGAGAGGTGTAAGCTTAAAACATTACTCTCTCAAGATAGTACTGGTTCTAGGCAAACAAATTATAATATATAATTTTAAGATAAATATGAAATATTTCTATATATTTATATCAATTTTTGAATTAACAATAATAATAACATTCTTTTTATACATTCATTTATTTAAAATTACTCATATACTTCCTTTTATCTTTAATAAATAAAATAAGAACGTTTTATTGACTTTTTATAAATGAAAAACAAATATTATTAAAAAAATAATTGAAAGTAAATATTAAATCCAGTATCCTTTAATTATTATTTATCACAAAAATAATAATTTTTTTAAAAAATTTCTATAATATAGAAATATTTACAAAAATTGAAAAAATATATTAGCTTAAATAATGATAATTATATTTTCTTTCTTTCACTTATGACATTGTTTTAAAAAACTTTTTATTAATTAAATATTTAATGAAATAACGAAGATTTTTATAAACAAATTTAATTTTATTATAAAAAGTAATTATTAAAATTATTTACTGAAGTGATTTAAATTAGAAAATTTTACAAATCTTTCTAAATAAAAAAATTGATTTGAATCTAAATTAAATTATTAATAATTCAATTAATTATTGCTGTAATTAAACTTAATGATTAATTGTATCAACTGAAAAAAAATATCTTACAGATATAATTTACTCATTTGAAAGTTCATTATCTTAAAAATTTATGCTTATTATTATTATTATTTTTTTAAATTAAAAAAATCAATTTTATTTATTTATTTATTTAAAAATGATTGTACATTCATAAAAAAGAAATCCAAATAATATTCAATTATAAATAATAATCATTCTCAAACCTTGTTTTTATTATTGACTTTCATTTACCATCAAAGTCAAAAAAAGTAAAAAAAATATTTTCTAAAATGGTAAAATTAATTTATTAGTAATGTTTTCTAATTTTTATAAGAAAAAAATAATGCTAAATAAAAAAATATACTTATAAGATATAAATTCAATATTTTATAGGAAAATTTAGATAATATATATTTAATTATAATCAAAAATAATTATAAAACAAAATGAAATTAATATATTAATTCTTTTATATTCTAAACAAAAAGTTCAAAGGCATAAAAGTGGATATAAATTAAAATATATAAAATTTTATTCTAGTTTTTTATTAGTCTTTTCTACATTTATTTTGGAATTTATTAAATTTCCAATTAATAAGAGTAAGTTAATATCAAATTATTTATATAAAAATAATTTTATATTTTTACTTGAATCATTTTGTTATTTTTAAAAATATTCAAACTTTATAAAAACGTTTTAAAAAGGAATTCGGATACATCAGTGTGAGTTTTAAACTGATAAATGTGAGTGTCATAAAAACGTCTGATGATAAAATATTTTCATCACATCTTCATTCAACAGTCAAGCATCCGTTGAATGTGATTTTTATGAGCATTTTCATAGAAATATTTTGATAGACTTCATATTTTGAAAGTCCCTGTTTGCTTCTTGTCATTGTGAAAATATTTGTCATAGATTAATGACACAGAGAAAAAATGATTCAAAGGAGATAAACCTTAAGATATTTCTACTCAGATTACAACCTTGCTATATGTCATATATTTTAAAAGAACTTCTTAAGAAGGTCGTTGTTTTTCTGTAATAATCATTTTTCTCTTCAAACATGAAACCCTTTGAAAGGTTGTGGTTCATATTAAAGAATAAAGGTGCTAAGTAAAGACATTCTAATAAGAAACAACTCATTATTTGATGAAGAAATAAAAATAAATCAAAGTTATTCAAGGAAGTTAGCATAAATCTGATTGAAACAACTGAAGGTTAATCGTTGCAAAATCATTTTTAGCTTTTATTTTATTATAAAAAATAGCTAAATATATAAGTTATGCTAATCATTAGGGAAAATAAGAAAATAAAAATAAGTTATTAAAATTAAGAAAAAATAATATGATAATATTCTAATGAAATGTAACAATAAATTAGGTTAAAGTAGTTTCTCGTCAATTTTTCTGTTACTTTATAAATTTCTATATGATTTTCAACGTTAACATAAAATATATTATGATATAAAAATTCATTCAATTGAAAACTATTATTTTAAAAATCTTTTTATTTACAAACGGTAATCTTTTAACATTTAAATTTCAGAAAAATGTTTGATTAATTAAATAAAAATTGGAGAAAAATGCAACTTTTGCAAAGAAATACTTCAACGTTATTTTAAATTATTGAAAAGAAAATAATTTCAGATATTGTTTGTTGATTTCAAAGAATGAAAAAAATATTACGATTGCTTGAACAAAAAACAAAAAAAATAATGAATTGAAAAAGTAAGATTGATTCTACTTTTTAGGAAATATTTCTGATTTATTTTACAAATAATGATATTTCTAAATATCACAATTGAAAATAAAAGATAAAAATGATATGGTTTTTTGTATTCGAAAAATGTGAACGATTAAAATACAAATAATGAAAGAAATAGGAAAAACAAATTGGATGCTACAGTTAGATAACATATCAAAAAAATGGCTACATATCACAAAAAAATAATTAAATTAATTAAAGACTTCAAATCAAATTTACTTTAAAATTAGTAAATAAATTAAAAGAATAATATAAAGTTTTTTTAAAAAAAATACAGACTCAATTTTAAAATATATTTAATGATAATTTTTTGAACGGTTTATCTTTAGAACAGTGATTATGAGCTTTTTACTATATATATATATATATATATATATATAATTATTGTACAATATATTGTGTAAAATTAGTCAAAAACTCCTAAAAACCTGTTGAGAGTTCCATTTAAAGATAAATTTAAGAATCTTCAGATCTTAATGAAAAAGCTTCACATGATATATTTTTTCAAAATAAATTGGTATTTTCAGTCTTAAGACCCTTTTCGACTTTTCTCTCCCTTTTTCATCGACAGATAAATTAATAATTTCAATTGACTGAGTATTTTAATTTTTTCATTTGCTTTGTCGATAGTCTTACGAGTCAGTTTCTCAATAAAAGACTAAGAATATCCACTCTAATTCTATGAGTTAATCAATTTATTCAATCAATTTTTAAGTGTTTTTGAAGAAAATGACATTCACACTGTTTATCAAATCAGTAAGAAGTTAATTATTACTAATAATATGTATTGTTACCACAAATAATTTATTAGTTGTTTCGCTTAAATTAATAAACTGTCAATAATATGAATTATTGATGAATTAAAAATGAATATCTATAAATAAAATTTATATATACCATATATTCTAAATAATGCTGTAAATTTTTCGCAGATATCGATATTATATATATATAATATTATCGGTTATTATATATATATATATATATATATATATATATATATATATATATAATCAAAAAACGTTTGAACTAATTGTATTTTCCTACCGATCTTAGAGGCTAATTAAATTTTACAACTTAATCAAATAAAGTTTAAACAAATAAAGTTTAATGATATAAAATCTTCATTGCCTATACGATTTACAAAATAATAAATTTAGGTAAAAATTTAATATCTAAAATTATAGTAGAATTTTTAAATTTATAAAAATCCAGAATTTTCTTAAATATTATTTTAAAGAATTAAAAATATTTTAAATATAAAATTTTATAATTATTTAAACATAAAATATTGACATAAATAATAGAAATAGAACCGAAAACCCGCCTGATCTCGAAGGTTACGCAACTAATGGCCACGTTAGTACTTAAATTGGCGGCTGATTGGGAATAAGAAGGATCATTTAATATTCAAGTCAGGTCGTACAAGCATGTGTGCCGAAATTACCATGTAAGACTGTACTACCTGTCTCATGGTCGGATGGTTGCCTACTAAACCGAACAGAACAGGCGTCACTAGGTTACTTGCCTACATATACACTCAAAAGTATGCAAACCTAGTCATAAAGCTTGTGTATAATTTGGTGCACCCACCAACCAACGGCTAAGGCACAAACACAATTTATTTTAATCAAATTTGATGGATATTGTGGACTAAAAATTGAAATTTTAGATTGATCGATTATTTGTGAAAATTACTGGTCAGTTTACATTTATCGACACTTATTTAAGAATTATCCTGTCATAATACAATATTAAATAAATTTTTCCTCATAAACTGGCATCAGAGACTGTAAAATCATTCTAAAAATTATATTCCTCAAATTTTACTGATTTTAATTAACAATAAAATATTATTATATTTCCCTCACTGACTCAAAACTATAGTTTGTTTTAAAAAATTTATATTTTCATCGTTTCTCTGATCAAAATATTTTAGAAAAATAAGCTGACTAAAATTACATTCCACATTTTTGATAATAAAAATTTTTTTTAGCATTTTCTGAAAAATTCTTGTGAGTGCTCATGAAATAAAATTAAGTTTCATAATGATTCTATACACAATTAAATATTATTTTAAAGAATTTAAAATATTTTAAATATAAAATTTTATAATTATTTAAACATTAAATACTATACTTTATTATACTTTCATTAAATTAACAAAAAACTTGTTAATTGTATTATTAATTTTAGCGTAAAATTTTATCTAAAGTAAATTTTGAGAAAAAAATTTTTTTCTCTTGATCCATACTTTAAAAGGTAATGAAGAAATTTAATAATAGTTACAATTGACCACAAATCCATAGTCGATCTCTGAAAAACCTACCTTCAATTATGATGGGATTCAACCTAATGATGACTATAAGATTTTTCTTATTCTTTTTTTTCTATTTTTCTTTTCAATTTTAATAATTATTAAATGCATCCGTTATCTTGTAAAGTACGGGACAATAGAGAAAACATATTGTTTTCTCAAATAAAAAATTAAATAAGACTGTAGTAGGCTATATATGACGAAATTAATTATTTTTGATATATTTTCACGAGATTTTAAAATCAAAGGAATTAATTGCTTTTTTCTAATAACATGTTGGAAAAGTATTTTTCCTAAATTTATAATACATCACTTAACTTCTTGATGCAATTTCCACGTGAAGAGGACATTAATGTTTGGAAATGCATTTGTCTGATGTTAATTTTCCGGATATTTTTTGTAGATATTACTTTTGCTAATTAATTTATTTAGATTAAGATGATAATTATTACTTTAAACTAACCATCTTATGGAGTTACTTTTTTTCCAAAAAGGTTGTATACTTTATACATCATGTAGCACTAAAGAAAAGGACAATGTTTATAATAAAAAAGTTTACAAAATATTTATTTTTAATTATATTTTTTCTGTGAATAAAGAGGGTAAAAACATGTTTTTAAGAAGTCTCAAAAAGAATTCAAATATGTATCTTTAAAAAGAAATAAATTATAATGAATATAATTGAATTTTTTATATTTATAAATTCTTTAATTTTATTTAAAATAAGCTATTATAAATAACTTCTTTTTTTAATTATTTAAATATTAAAAATCAATTTGTAGAAAAAAATATTTAAAAAAATATTTAAATTAATCTTTGTAAATTTTATTTAATTCAAGAAAAAGAAAGTTTATAAATAAGTTATTTTAAATAAATTTAAATAAACAATTTTAATTTCATATTTTAAATAGTTTCTTTTCAATTAACTTATTTAAAAAAAATAAAATAGTATTGGAAGTTTAAATAAAGTGAATTGAGTATTGAAAATAGTACTTGATAATGATTTATTTGGGCTCTTTAATGAGAATAACAATTTTCAAGTATACCATTTTACAAATTTTTAAACTGAAAAAAGTTTTCCAATCTCAATTTTCCAATATTTAAATGGATTCTATTTACTATAGAAGAAAAATAAATTCAATAAAAATAAATTTACTTTTCTTTAGTTTTTTAATAAAAAAATAATAATATTTACAACATGAAAAAGAAATTTTTCCTATAACGTTTGTTTTATAAATAATATAAATTAAATTTAAAAATTGTGAGACAATCATTTATTCGTCTTATTTAATTTTTTTGAAAAAATATTTTAATTTTTATTTTTTTCACAAAATAAATAAAATTTTATTTATCAAAATTTGGATTATATTTGATATAATTTTAAAACATAATAAAAAATTTTTTTATAAAAATAATTTTATTTTTAAACTAATTAATGAAAAATAATGAATAAAAAATTAATTTACTTTGTAACTTTAAAATCTAGTTTTATTATTTATTAACAATTATTGGTTTTGGAATTCATTTTTATTTAGATTTTTATTAAAGTTTCAAGTTTTTTATTAAATTTTCAAGCTAAAAGTTTTATTTAGTTTGATTTTGTTGTGTTTTAATTAAATTTATAGGGAAATTGAAAAATCTCAATTTTAAAAAATTAGGGCGATTTAAAATAATAATGTTTTATAAATTGTATTTAAAAATATAAAATGACAAAAATGATATCGAAAAAGTTACACTATTTTCAACTTAAAGGGAATTCATTTTTATTTAATAAAATATTAAAATTTACTCCATTATCTTTCAACACATTAAAAAAATAATTTTAAGAAATATTTTTCAAAATAATGGCGCGGTTTAGATTGATTTAAAACCAAATTATATGTTTGATATTACCAAACTAGTTATATCATACTCTAGCAAAAATTGGATTTCATGAATACAAATGGACAAGTAGAAAAAGACGAATATATATGTTCATTTCAATACTAAAATAATTTGTTTTGGACTGTAAAGATTTCTAAAATATTTTATAAATATCTTCAAGATGGTATAGTATACTGATATTTTATTCTTCATGTCCGTATATAGGAATAATGTAAATGTTTGGACAGAGGTAGCTTAAGGGGCATATTTTTCCAACATTAAGAGAAAGAAAAGATTGTATTGGTGATAATGGAGAACCTAAAATTGTTGAAATTGATGAAATTTTTTTTCGAAGAAAAAATGCAATAGTAAAAATAATTAAGAATTTTCAGATTTCAAATATCAAAGCATTGTTTAGATTTTACAAATGTAATTAGAAAATAAATTATAATAATTATTATTAAAGATAATAATAATCTTATTTCTAATCATACCATCAAAATTTGTTCATAAAAAGAAAAAAGTTTTATGAATAACATGATTTATTATTTAAATATTTAATTAATATTTTTCGTAAAAAATTGTATTATAAAAAATTTAAAATAAAATTTCAGTAAATAAATAAAATAATTTTATTAAATAACTAATTGATTTAACATTTTAACTAAAAATTGTTAGATAATCGCTAAATATAATTAAAAATATAGACTAAATTGAAAGTTGTTTTTCATAGCTTTTTATAGAAAAAAACATTTATGATTAAATTAATTTAAATTAAATGTTCAAAGTTATTTAAAATAGGGAACAATGATATTTTTGACATTGTTTTAAGAAAACAAATCAAAAAAGTCTTCGTTTTCTTTCAAGAGAACATTAAGATTGACAATCTAATAAAAATTGTACTCCTAGTTTTTGTCCAAAAAAAGTTTTTCAACTGTTTAATAAATGAATTTAAAATATAAATTTTTATTTTTCTATTCCTAATAACTGAAATTTTATTAATTAAAATTCATAAATAATTTTTAATTAAATTTTATGAATTTTAAATGATAAATTATAATTAAGAATTAAATTGTTTATGAAGTTTAGTGAAAAATATGGATTTTTTGTTTATTTCTCCAATCGCTTTATTAAATGTGTTTTATTTATTTTTCCATGAACGTCTGATGAAATTTAATATGAATTGTGTATATTAATTCCTGAAATTTTAAACTAAATATTATTTATAATTATAGAATAAATAAAATTAAGAAAAATTTTAGTTATATAATTATCGGTTTAAAAATCTTTTTGATGTAAAAATAAAATAAAAATACAGCTTAAATAACAAATTAGAAATAAATATAATAATTAATAAAAAATATTTAAAACTTTATTTATTTTAATATACATTTAAAACTGGCTAATATTAAAATATTTTTAATTTTGTTTTGCCTAAAATATGTTACGTTAGAAATGTGATAATTATAATAAAAATGCAAATTACAATTTATTTTATTTTGTAATTTTTAATATTTTTTATTATTTTTTATTAATAATTTTTTTAATTCTATTATTTTAAATTATATAACCTATAAATGTACGCAATATTGAACTTCATTGAAAAATAGATTTACAAAAAATATGAGAGTAAATTAACATATAATATTAAAAAATATAAAATTATTTTTCTATAAAATAATATATTTTTTGGTAAATTTATTTTTTAATTATTTTATTTTATTTTTTTTAATTTTTTAAAATAAATAGTTTTTATAATCACAATTTTTTTGCCAAACAATATATTTCGACGGATCTACCGTCATCTTCAGGTCACTAATTAATAATCAATTCACCTGTATATAAATACAAAAATGATGATTATGTAATCGATTGCATGAAATCATGCTAATCAAAAATTTTTAATAAGCTGGTTGAGACTGCCGATTGAACATTGATTTTAGGGCAACGTGACCTAATTAACATTGCTTCACACGACACTCTCTCCCAATAACTGTCAAAATGCTTACACATAATTTTGAAATTATCAAAATTAACATCACAGTTACATTCTTTCCTATGTTCTACAATATTACTCTTACTCTCTTTTCGACCATGTTCTTGAATTCGTTTACAGAGATGACGGGCAGTCTCTCCAATTTATGTGGCATCGCACCCATTATATTTATATTCATAAACAATATCAGAACAAAGTGTTAAAGGTGTAATAGATTTATTACTGAACATATTTTGAATTTTATGAGATCGTGATATAATTTTTAAATTTAATTCATTGTTAGTTGCTTTTAACAATGCATTTTTAAAGTTTTTAAATTCTTCTGAATAAGGTACAATTAAACAATATTTAGGCATATTATTAATATCTAATGATCCTTCGATTTCTTTCTTAGATCCATCAGGAGAAGCCAAACTCTGATTTTTTGAAAAATCTTTCAAAAGTATTTTATCTACTGTTTCCTTTATTAATTTTTCTAGAAAAGATTTAGAATAACCATTCTGATTTAACAAAGAACTTGAATCATGTTTATTTTATACTTAAGTTCACAAAAACTGTCTGGTGAAGTATATGTTGAGAATTTTTGATTAGCATGATTTCATGCAATCGATTACATAATCATCATTTTTGTATTTATATACAGGTGAATTGATTATTAATTAGTGACCTGAAGATGACGGTAGATTCGTCGAAATACATTGTCTCTAAATATATTTTTAAATGGATCAGTGTTGTTTTTAAAAGAAAATTGTCATCCGGATTTTGTTTTATCAATATTATAAAAAGTTCTCAAAATCTACGCTTACTTTTTCTATACAAAAACTAAAAAATTATATATGAAAAATGATAATTTATATATATAAACCAATATTTTCTAGATATAAACAATACATAAACTTTTCCAATGTCTTCGATTTCGACTATATACTTAATACAACAAGTGAATTTTGTTTAATAGTAAAATGTTTTGACATTGGTGATTATATTATTGTTTGAAAAGCATTTTACCCCCCCCCCAAGAAGTTAAAAGGAACAAAGTCAAAAGAGTAAAGATAAATGAAAAATTAATTTAAGCGATATTTATGTTTATATATAGTCAATATTTAAAAAAAATCAAATGAAAATTAATTATATTTATTTTTTTAAAAGGACATTGTTTTATTTAATAATGAAAAGTTCAAAAATATTTCATTCAAAATTTATAGAGAATGTTAAGCTAAACAAGAAGAATAAATATATTTAATCAAATGCAATTTCGGTAATTATTATTACAATTTTCATGACTTTCCTATTCTCCTGAGACTGTATCTCATTTGCATTATTCTTATTTACATAGTTATTACTTTTAATATTGTTGCTTATGTTTTAATTTACATCAACTATGATTTATATTTGACTATTATTATTGATTGGAAATATTTGCTTTGAATAAATTAATTAAAAATATTTTTAAGAAACTTCAAGATCTGATTTTGTTTATTTCATGGAAATATTTCTACATTTATTAAATCGATTTATTTTTTTCTAGTTTCATATAAAATTTTTTTTTATTTGTTATTTTACTAGTTGATAATAATATCTAATTTAATTGATCTTTAATTTAATTTATTATTCTTCAATTAGAAAATTCTTTTTCAACGTTTCTATATATAATTTTTCTTTGATAATTTATATTTAAATTTCTTTGAAATATCTTAAAGTAGCGCTAAATTGATAGAGAAACAGGAAGTACAATTTTGCTAATCATTATACAAAGGTTTTTTTCTACCAAAAAAATCTTTAATGAAAATTTTATTTCTATTATTTTTCGTAATAATAAAAATTATTATTATTTATAATTATTAAACATTTTTCTTTATATTAAGAATTCTTAAAACTTCTAAAGCAAATTTCTCTAAAATAAATCATAATTATATAAAATGTATCTTATGAATGAGTGCATTATAGTACGTTGGAATTTAGGGTTAGGAATGATAAATTTTGTATATGATTAAATAGTTTAAGAATAATAGAAATCTTATTGTCACACTCATAGAGATTAAAATTAATTAAAACATTCTGATATATAAAATTAGTTTTATTAAAATTCAATTATAAAATAAAAGTAAAAAAAATCATGAAAATTTTTATAGAAAACTGAGTTAAATAAAAATTTTCAAAAGTTACAGTTATAGTTGTTTCGTAATCCAAATAAAATGTTTTCTATAGAAATTTAATAAATGATATTAGTAGGGGAAAAATGTATGTTCTCCAC
>MQRK01246774.1:0-11049 GCA_001938485.1 Girardia tigrina
TTGGGGTTTATTCGATTTGTTGATTCTATATTTAAGACTCTTTCAATATCATTAGATTGATTCTTGATTTTATATCTTGCCTTTGTGATTGATCTGTGAGTTTGGTTTGTTAAAAACGATTTGCATGATTGACTGTTTTGTGATTGTATCCGACCATAAGTGTAGTTTTTGTTTTAAAATCTATGACTAATTTATGTAAATATTCGAATGATTTTATTTCATTTATTGATGACAAATTTAAACCAAAAATATCGATTTATGAATGTAATTACTTTTATATTGTTTCAATGTGACTTTTGGTTAAAAAAGATTAATCAAAATTACCAAAATGGCAGATGAGTTGAATCTAATTTTGTGCGTTTTATGCGAGTTTTCTGTTCGGCCCTTTTGATTGGCCAGTTATTTTTGGTAATACAATTATTATAACTCGATAGGATATTATTCGATTTATTTACATCGATTATTAATAAACTATTGGCACGAGATTTTTTTGTAAATATTATGGAGTTGAAAGTCGCCATTTTGTAAAAAGTGTAAGAAAAATAAAGTTTCGTAGCAGATCTTTATTTGATTCAAAGTTTAATTGATTAAAGTGTTAAAAATATATATGTCGGCAAAGCGATAATAGAGGGAAAGACAAAGATCGTTTGTGAAATTCCCAATTATGACGTTTTGTGTTTGATTAAGTCCAAAGACAGAGTAACCACGGTATGAGGAGCCACTCGATGAGGGGGAAAGCGGCGATTAGTGCGAAAACCGCGAATCATATTTTCGACTTGTGGGTCCTATATTGAGTGGGTCAGGAGAAGGATCGCTACGGGATCTTTTCTAAAGAGAAATATCGGTGTTCCGGAGGGTTTTAAATTTTGTCCAGTTAAACAAGAAACGTTTTTCAAAGATGATGCCAATCACGATCCACGATGATCATTTGAACAGTTATTCGGGGTTGAACTGAAGATCGGGCCGAAGCAACGGAATATAACAGTGAGAATATAACAGTGTTCGAGTAATGTCGGGAATGACAATCACGATTTTTGAAATTTTAGAAAAAATTTGGAGTATTTTAAATTGTCAATTAATCGATTTGAAGATTGAATTTGGCGTTGATGAGAGAGGAGAAATTATATTGGCTGATATCCTTGATAGTGGTGAGCTTCGATCTTTGAGCCCCCTGTGTCCGGCAGATCATACCCCAATACCAACACGCCGCGGCCACCCAGCTGCGCCCGCCCGCCCTCGAACCACCAACCTGTATTTTTGTGTACATGCTGTTTTTCAGATCCTTTAAAAATATTTAAGCTTTTGATCTGCAATGTAAACATTGGAAGACAAATTCCGAAATCTGTCAACTAAACACATTATCATACCATCTCTATATTTTCCTCACAAAAGCTCTATGGTGCTGTGTAGAAACATCTATTCGTTGTCTTTCTGTATAATTTAGTTCCATTTTTCCCATTCATCCTAGTGACAAGGATGTCAAGAAAAGAAAGTTTGTTATTTACTTTTGAGTTTGTAGCGAATGTAGTATTAGGATTAAGTCCATTCAAGAATGTTAAGAATTGTTCTATCAGGCATTGATTTTTGAAAACAAGAAAGATGTCATATATATATTTTTAAAATCTTTAATTAAAATGAATAAAATTTTTTTAATCTTCTATAAAAATCCTGAAAAATTAAATATTTACTGAAATATCTCCCAGTAATCAACAGTTTATTATTTAACATATTAAAATATATATGATTATTAAATTGTAAATATTAAAATCACCATTTTAGAAATTCGGTTTATTTTATATTTTTTATATTTTTTCTGCTAATTGTAGAAATTGTAAATATGTCAAAATTATTTATTAATTTATATTTATATTGTTTATATAATATATCGATATTTATCAATAATTATTCATTCGTGTATTTAATTATATGAACATCAAAAATAGATTTATATAAAAATAACATATTCATTTAGTTAAGAATTCATCTAATTCAGAATAAAATATCAAATCCAAATTTTCCTCCGAAATAAAAACCATTTTTCTTTTTTTGGATTATTTCCTGTTTTTTGTGATTTATTATTATCTTCGTTTCCGTCAGAATTCGGGAATTTTATAATATTAATGAAGTTTTATTCGAATAAAAAATTTATTATTAATATTTTTCTAATATTAGTAATGGATTTTGAATGACGACAAACACAGGGTCTTATACACAATTTATATACATTGTTGGGTTCTTGATCAAGAATAGAATTCATCAAGACAAAATTTTATTTCTATCACAAATAACAATTATTTAAATAATTTTCCGTTGAGGAACTTTTCTTTCATCTTCTTTTGACCAGATCCATTATACATATTGGAGTGGAAATAAATCGGTTTGACCGAACATTTTGCCTGTTTAGCAAAATTCATAAATAAATTATATAAAATATATAATTAATAAAAAATAATTAAATTAAATAATTAAAAGTAACATAAATTAAATAATTAAAATAATAAAAAAACATTACAAAGAAAAATTAAATTATATTAAATAAATTGAATTTTGTACGTGCGGTTTGTTATTTGCAATTTGTCTATGAATGCTTTTTGTTGTAAATACTGTAAGGTTATCTATAAATAGTTGATTCTTTCTTGAGTTTTGTTTGAATGGATCAATTGGTAAATTTGTATATGTGACTGAGTAGCCACAATTTTGAAAAAAATAATTTAAAAATAAAAGTTTGAACTTCTTTTCTAGCTTATTTCTGAATAAAAATAAAAAAGTCTGAATTTGAAATTTGACCGATTTTCAAACTATTATGACACAATGGTAAAAGAAAACAAGCTCCATTCGGCCGTTAAATCGAACAATTTATCAAATGTGTTGAAATATCTCGAGAAATACTCGAAACAAAAGAACCGATCGTCATCGTCCACAAAATCCAAGAAACTAGATCTCGATTATCGCGATAATCACGGATTCCCATATTTACTGCCACCATTGACTTCACTTGAAGCTGAAATTGAAGCTTTCAATAAAAAACGAGAATTTGAAAAGTCAGTGATGTTTGATTTTGAATTAAAAAATGCTAAAGAAGATAAAAACTCAATAAGAATTTAAGTAATCGGCCCAAAAATGCAAAGACAAATTAAAATTAAAATCAGAAATAATAAACGTCTAAGAAAAACTCGATATTTGGTTGATACATAAAAAACTCAATTTTGAAATTCAATCATTGGGAAAATTGGAATGGAGATACGGCTGCCGCTCCACATATAAATACTGGAATATAATACTGATAAGTTAAAAAGTTAATTAAAAGCGTTATTTTAAAAATTGAATTTTTTAATTTTTATTCCGTTAATTTATAGATTAACATTTCAATATTTTATAAAATTTAATTTAAAATAAAATATGAAATCAACATAATTTATTTTAGTCAATTGTAAAAGCATATTTAAACCAAATTAACAAAAGATTTTTTATATTACTTTAAAATTAGTTTAATGTTATTTATTTTATTAATAACAGATTTAAACGTTTTATTTCTTATCAATATTCAATTTAAAAACATTTTATTATTCTAAAATTATTTTAATGTTTCATCTCAATATTTAATTAAAAGCCATTCAGCATCTATATAATTTAAATATAAAAAAATAATTTATAATATTTAAATTTAATATTATTTTATTACTATTTATTAATTATAAAATTTTTAATGGCTATTTTATTGTTTTAAAAAATACTGTTTAAAATTATTTATCAAATCTTTAATTTACAGAATTTCAAACTGATTTTAAGATTTACAAATTATTTGTTTTTAAAATCACATTTCTAGAAATCGAAATTTCATTAATTTATTTTTCAGAATGACTTTTAAAATTAATTTAAAACATAATTATCCTTGGCTTTATATATTTTTTAAATCAACTATTTTGAAAATCACTTGTTTAACAATTAATTCATTTTAAGTATTTTAACAAATAAAATTCAATTATTCTTGAAAATAACTTTTTTAAAATTAATTAGAGTGTCTTTTTATTTAGAATTATTTTCAAAAACTTGATTTTAGGTATTTTCTTATTTTTAAAAATTATTTATAAAAATAAATTATTTCACATTTTTAAGCATGTATCCTAGTCAAAAGACGCATAGTATTCCATGAATACAATTCATGGAAGGGTGTAAATGAGGTTCGAAGAGTTCTAAACTCTGAGATCGCCTCAGAAAATCACAGAATCAGCGGCCGTAAAAAGCAACTGATGAGAGAGCGCATTGTTCGCGATGTACTCTGAACATTCAACGATCCGCAGATTTGAAAGAATTCAGGAAAAATCTTAACGAAAGAGGGATTCTCAACAAAGATGATGAATTTAAACTCCTGATGAAATGAACCATATCTGAGAGACTGAAAGAGGTAGTCGAGCACGAGAAAGAACATCAAAAAATGCTTCAGCCACGCATCAAACTATAAGCTTGCACATTCCCTTCTTGTTTTAAAGAATTTTCTGAGCAGAAGGAAGTAACAATACACATTAAAAATGTGCATCTGGCTACGGCACCGGCGATACTGAGGTGGTGGTTCATTCATATGTTCCATGGAGAAGTTCTGTGAACTACTACAAAATGTATAAAACTAATGGATGTCTACAACGAAATTTATTAATTGATCATCGAATCCAAGGTTGTGGTACTACGAACATTCAAGTAGTACAAAGAGAAGAAAGAGAAAGACGTACTGGACCTTTGAACTTTAACGCGGAACATGATATGCCATTGTTTGTTGGTGTAACTGGTGAGGACTGTCTGAGAGTGTGGTGCTGAATTTTCAGTTGGATAAGGAAATGTTTCTTTCCCAATCTCCCCGTTGTACTAAGTCCGTCTATCCAACCAAAAGTCTCCAGAATCACGAACGAAGGAACATGAATGGTCATTTCTTAGAGGAAAACCTCCGAGAATTGAAAGCTCGCACTTTTGCATCTGAAGCCACGAAAAAGGATCAGAAAACTTTGTATTTGTCAAATGGTTTCTACCTGATACAGAGTCTATGATTCACTTCCCCTGTGCGCCAATGCTGTGTACTATTTGTAATACACAGTTTTCCGTTATAGTCGGCTTTGACTTCTCGATATTTTTTAAAGGAAAATAAAACGAATATTTTCAAATGATCTGACTATAAATCGCAGTTACAAGTATGGACCAATCATATCGATGATTTTTCTTAGGTGAAAGTGTGTGTGGTTGTGTTGAGTGCGTGTATATGTGTAATTGGAAGAGTGATGTGTGTGTCAGTGTGTCTGCTTGGGGGAAAAAATGTTTGTCGTGTTTAAAAAATTAATTTTTTTGCGATGATTCACAATTACCAAAAGTTTTACGAAAACATAAAAGAAAATTTGTTTAAATAAAATAATGTAGTAAAACAAAAATTTGCGAATTTTCGAATTTTGTTTTGGTAAATTCAAAATGCAATCAGATAAGAGAAAATTTGAAAGTAATTCGATTCAATTGATATTCGAGTGTCTAAAAAATAAAAGATACGATATTTTGTATGATTTGCGATTTACCGAATCTGCGATTTACCGATTTGCGGTCTACCGAATTTTCTAACGATATTTTGAAATTACTTCACATTTACGTGACGAAAGATTCGCGACTTAATTTATTACTTTCACTTTTTCAATTGTTCTGTAAGTATGCAAGGGGAAATATCAAATTAATCGATTTATCTCGTAAATCATCGATCGATTTTGCGATTTCACCGATTGTTTTTGGTCATTCGTTTTACTTAACGATTTTGAATTCGAACTAAAACTTTCGATATTAAATAATCAACCGATTGTTTATAACGACATTGAAATATTTATTGTTGAATATTTTAATTATCATTTTGTTAAGGCATAACGAGAGATGTGATGTGAAGATAAAAAATTCTGAGGTCTATCAAACAATCTCCAAATCACATCGAATTGTTTCAATTATCAATGAATATGTACCATCATTTAATGGAAAAGTCTCATAACTCGTCCGAGATGTCAGATTATCTGACTATTATCTCGTTCACTCTAGCATTATTCTCAAAATGATTCTAAGCTCGGTAATTGACGAAAGTCTTTTCTCTTTAGTACCCAGTTTAAAATTTATTTTGAAAGTTAAAACAGTAAAAAGATTTTCACGCAAATTTCTCAAAACGATCACACATAAATTGAAGGAGAATCACGAAATTATTTTTACAAATAAAATTATTTACGTTGACTTATTATTATGGTATACCGATTCAAGTATTTTCGAGTGTTCAGTAGAAAAACAAATGCTTGAACAGTTCTGTAATCTGGTAAATATGATCGTCAATCAGATGATGAATATCCAACTTGAAATACGGGAGTTAATGAACGAAAAGACTCACTCTGAGATACAACAGATACCACAACAAACGATGGTCATAAAATTTTGATACTTATATATGTGTAATATTTGGAGTCACCAGATGAGAAATATATATGTGGACAGAACCTTTAAACTAGCGCCACCTTTATTTCAACAAATTTTTGTGATTATGGTAGAAAGGGAAGGCTTCGTTATACGGGTACTCTACGCTCAACTTCCAAATAAAAGAAAACAAACTTATCTAAAAATGTGCACCTGCATTAGAGAAATGTGACCCAGATTTGATTCAACAAACATATGATTAGATTTTGAATCAGCAGTAATTTCATCTTTTCAGGAATCATTTCCTCGAGCACAACTAAATGGTTGTCTATTTCAACTTTCTAAAAACATCAAGAATTGATTAGGAGAACAGGATTTATTGGGAAGATACAACACAGAACCTGAATTTTCACTTTGCGCAAGAATGATAATTGTACTAGCCTTCGTACCCGTTGATAATCTTGAAAACGCCATCGATACTTCAAAACAGCATATTCCGATAGAATTGATAGGAACTATTGATTCATTTGAAGATTCATATCTTGGTCGGTTAAACAGGGATGGAACCAGAAGAAAGCCGATTTTTCCACCTTACATTTGATCAGTTTATGAAGCAACTCTTGCGAGTCATCCAAGACCTAACAATTATTCTGAAGCTGCACACAGAAGATTGCAACGTGAATTCTGAGTTAGTCACCCGAATATATGGAAATTTATTGATGGATTGAAGATGGTAAAAAAAATAGAGATAGAATGTTTGAACAGTATATACGAGGCGATGCGAGACCTATAAAAAGAAAAAATATGTGGAGGCATTTACAAGAATTTCAAGAATTATTCTACATTATTCAGAAAAAGATATAATTCATAATTTTTTAATGGAATTTATAATTAAAATGGTTGTTTTTGATTTTAAAAAAAATTTACTTGAATTAAATTTAAATGTTTAATTTTTTTGTTTTACATCTTTTATGTTTATTTTCGTAATAATATTTTTGAATGGAGTAGAGATATAATTTTCCGGCGACTAATTGTCCGGCGACTAAACGTCCTGATCCCATAACAGCAACACTTTTCCGCAATAAATTATTGTATATATAATGGTGATTGATTGAATAATGGTTATTAAATAAAACTTTAACACCCAATTTATCTTACCTTGATTCAGGGACTTAGAAATTCAATACAATATTTTTTCTCTACTTAAAAAAAATTTAGAATTTCAAAAATCAGATCAATAAGAAAATTTGAAATATTTTTTTCTCTTTTTATTTTTCCGCCAGGAAAATAAAGATATCACAAAAGCAATTTGCACTAACGAATTTCCCAACAGTAAAACGACGTCGACTTAAAATAATTTTCTAAAAAAAATCTCCTGACAAAACAAATATATAAAAAAGCAACAATATTTTCAGTGTCGGAACAGTTTTCAGATTATTTATTAACAGCAAAAAAAGCTAATATTAAAAAATAAATCTTTTGGTTTGAGAAAAAAAACTATTGAAAAATCTTTTGCTGTGAGTTTAGGAAAATGTTCGACATGAATTGTGTTTCAGATGAGAATGAAATATTTATTTATTATTATATATTTTTCTTTATTTAGAGAATATGCTTTTTACTCTTTTTTTCCCGATCTGTTTTCCTTTCTCAAATTGTTGGAAATTTTGGAATAGAAAACAAAAATTGATTGGCTAATTTGTTAAAAAAATAAGTTTACCCCACATAAAAATATTCCCCTTTTTTCTATATATGAAAAGGCGTAACCATAGATATTGGAGAGGAAAATAAATCCTAAAAAAGAAACTCTCAATAGTTTTTGTACATCATTATCATTGTCCTATGGAAACGTTTTTTGCAGGTTTGCGATGGATTCATATTTATTATTGTTCATTTATTGAAACCGCAACATGTTTTCTCATTGTTTATTTTCCAATTTTCAATGTTTTTTTATTATTAAAACGTAATCTGCTTATTATTTGGGAAACAATGAATCGTTTAAAATTATAAAACTATGTAAAACAGATTTTTTTATTTTATAACCTTCATAACAAGCCCAGAAAAAGACGACCAACTGTTCCTAGCAATTCTGCACGAACAAAAACAAGGCCTTTTGTTCTGAAAAATTCATTAATTATTTATATTAGTAGAAATTAATATAATTTAGAATTTAATTTTTTTTAAATTTCAAACTTAATATCACTGAAAATTTAGACAGAGAAATTGTTATGATCTAATATATATATATAATATTATTCTACACAAATATTCTGTGATTAATTTGATAAAAGTTACCAACCACAATTTGATTTTGTCTTTTTAACCCAAATGCTGTAAACATAAAAGTGATACGAAAGTAAAATAACTATACTTCCTTATTGTAACAGAAGAAGTCCAGGGGACCTAAAGGGTGAAGTGTAAATCATATGAATGTAAATAATATAAAATATTAGTTATATAACGTATGAGGAATTTTAAAAAAAATATGTTCTTTAAATTTAAACTATTATTACCGTGTTTCTCCGAATATAAGATATCCCCACGTCAGAGACTCGCACGGGCTCGGGTAAAGTCCTCAAGCCAGGCTCGCGCAGATTTAAAAGAAATTTCAGAAGAATATATGGGCTCGGGTCTGGTAGTTATGTTTATTTTCGGATTTCGGGCCGGGTTCGGGTAAGTACACCAAATCCAGCAGATGCAAAAAAAATTTTGTTTCAAGTCTTAATTATTAAAATTTTTGGGTTTTGAACTCAACCAACCATATAATATTATTGGATATTTTCAAGATTAATTTAATTTAATTAATTTAATTAATTTAATTTTATAATAATTGATATGTCAAAGATTGTTATTATTATTACATATACGCTTTATATAAATAAATAGATCTCTTAGTAAAGTATTATCTAAAATTTAAAAAAAATTCAAATTCTGTTCCTTTTTTCTTTAATACACTCAAATATATAGATTAAAAAAAAGCTGCTTATTTAGATTATGAGACGATATACATTGTTTGCAGTGAGATTAAAATAAGATTTTATGATAATAATAAACTAATAATGGTGATATCATCAATAAATGAGCTGGACTTCCTTAAATTAAAATCTTTTGTTTCCCTTAGAATAATCACCCCTCAAAGGAAGTGCTCGTAGTGGTTAAGAGATTTTTGGAAAAATGTACAGTTGGATCTTTTCAGGTAAAATTGCATTCTAAATGCTTCTATAAGTATCTTATGACACAATGCGTATATTTTGTTTTATTTATCCTGCCAGGCAATATGTGAAAAGCGAGATGCGTTTGAAGAAACATACAAAATGCTAGACAGTGTGGTAACCTTTGTATACTGCACAGTTACGAGCAAAACGACTTTCTCTGTATTCACTCTCGTCAACAGGCCTGAAGGCCAGTCAATAATACACGCTTGCCAGTTCAATTTGGTATATGTAACTTTTGAAACAAATCGAGTCAAATGGAAAAATTCTTGAGATATTCAAACTTAAAGAAAACCTAAAATTATAATTATACTGATCATATTTAGTGTTATGTTGTCATTAAATCTCAATAAATCAAATTGTAATTTTTTTAATAAATCATTATAGTATTTGAGCACTTTTTAAGAGTAACGTTTTAATAAATTATGATAAAATGCGCCTCCCCTCTATAATTCCGGCAGCCCCCTCTATTCATTACTCCTGGCTATGTCCCTGGTCTATTGGGAAGAATAACAATTTCATTATCAAAAATATTAAAAGAAGATGTTACACTCCATACCTATGGATTTAATCCTTGATCCTATTTCTAATATATTTTGGATCAAAATATTAAAAATACTATTGAGTAAACACTCACAGTTAAGTACATCAAGTTTACAAATTGAGTTCATGAATTCAATCAATTAATTAAAATTTTAAGTGGTCTATTTTGTGTTGTCTTCAACAATAATTTAAAACTAATAACAAGACTTGATGGGTTCTTAAAATCTAGGTCTCATGACTTTTATGTGAGAAAATGTGGAAAGTAAATAGATTGCAGCAGAAGTGAAAGAGAGAATATATATATAGTTAGGGTTTGAGTTGGGTAATAAATTTTGGACATTGAAATTTAAATAGTATTCATTATCAAAGCGATGTAACATCTGCTGTTTAACTAATAATTGTTTAGACAACCCATATTTTTGTTTATATTATTGTCCAATATTGTATATGTGAGGAATATTTTAAATTTGGTATGTTGAGTCTAGTATTTGGAAAATTGGTGTTTGGGATGTTCGCGATGAATAGTTATTCGAGGATAGTTAAAACATTTAAAATTTGAATTAAGTAAATAATTTTTAACTTATTTTTAAATTGGTTATATAACGGATAACATCAAATAGTAGGTGGACATGAAATAGTAGGTGTAATGAAGTTTTCAAAAAATTTCCCACCTACTATTAAAATAGTAGGTGGAATCAAATAGTAGGTGTATCGTTTTTAAAGCAATTTATAAAAAAAATATTTTTCCAAAATATTTTTTTTTTAATCCCAAAAAGAAACTGATCACAGTGATAGTGAAGAAATATTAACTGATGATGCTTTTATTATCTATGATGAATAAATTCTTATTTTTCAGTTTAATTCTTATTTATTTTTCAAGTTT
>MQRK01246779.1:0-12136 GCA_001938485.1 Girardia tigrina
TCAATCGAAAAAGTCCCATCCTTCTTCATGATAACGCTAGACCTCATATTTCAAAAGTGACTCTTCAAAAGCTTAATGAGTTGGGTTATGAAACCCTGCTTCATCCACCATATTCACCAAACCTCTCGCCAAAGGACTTCTACTTTTTCAGGTATTTGTACAACTTCCTACCTGAAAAAATTTTCTAAAACCAAAATGATGCTCAAAATGCCTTCCAAGAATTCGTCGCTTCGAGAACCGATGCATTTTATGCTGATGGAATAAAACAACTTGTTTCTCGTTGGCAAAAATGTATTGATGTCAACGGTTCATACTTTGATTAATAAACTTTTGTTTCTTTGAATTTGCACGTCTTTGAAGTTTGTGTCCCAAAACCTCCATTATTTTTCGACCAATCTAATATTTTAAATTAAAATATTAAGTTATGAAATCGCATTTTCTCAAATATGTACCTTTTTGAACTTCATCGATCACCATTCTAATAAATTCTCTTTGGCAGTGTTAGATTAGTGTAAGGATTAAGTCTAGGATTCGTTAACACAGATTAATGAAACATGAAACAATTACTCTATTTAATTATTTCAAATATTTTTGTGTATTTTAAAATAAATTTATGTAAAATAAAGTAAATTTAGTATAAAAAACTTTCCAAGTATTTGTTTAAGAAAATATGAAAGAAAAAAAATCGAAGAAAGGTATACTGTATACAAGATGAGAGCCTTTCAAAGAGTTTTATGTAAAATGATAGTTGAATTTAAGTGGGGACACGAAAATGTCTTGGATGGACTTGTTTTTAATAGAAATCAAAAGAAACTGAGATGGAAAAATTGGTCTTCATGAAAGACAAATTACAAATTAAATAGTTAATCAATTTTTTATATCCATGCTTCATGCAGACAGAACTCTACGTTGCCAACAAAATTCATGAAAATACTAACACATGCACTTCTCGTCTATTGTACAATTTATTGAGAATTGAAAATCGAAATTTAGTTAACCTAATTAACTTTTTTGATCAAATTTTCATATAATCATATATAAATCATATAATCATATATAAATATATTTATTGTCATTGAAAATGAGTGTTCAAAATTTGAAGAAAATTGATTTAGTATAAAGCCTTCAAAAATAGGTTTCTAAATTCCATAGATACATATAGAGAAAACAAACTAATATAAAGCATGGAAAAATTAGTTTTCCGAGTCAACATTAATTAATTAAGGAAAATATTATGCCAATTTGTGCCTAACCTTTTCCCTGTAAAAACGATGGATGTTGCAGCAATATAGAGATGTATATTTTAATGAAATTCTCATTGAGCGTGAAAAATCTTTATTTAGTTACTCAAAAATGAAAGTTTTCAGGGAAAATCCTTTATCGAACATTAAAGGTCGAACTGGTACATGTTAACATTTTTTGTGGATTTTATTTTAGTGAAGATTATCTTAGTATACTACATTTAGATGCTTGGTAAGGTTTTAAAGAAACGAAAAAAACCTAATCGATGACCATACTATGTACTACAGGGCAATATCCGTATTGTAATCCATCAAACCAATGATGAATTGGAAGGAAAGGATATTGAGAACTTGAAGCATCTACCTTACGGTTCAGATCGGCACAGTCAATTTTCATTTGTTCCACCATTAAACTAATTTCATGAAACTCATTTCAGCTAAAAAGTTAGATTGAGGAAGAGTGTTTAATCATACATGAAATATTTACTACTTGAACATTACATGACTAGATTTGTTGAATGTTAAAAACTGTGGCAAAATATGATCCTCGTGATGGTTCATACTTTGAAAAAAATTATATAATTTAATTTTATGGATGCTTTACTGGAGTATAGATGAATGTCATAGAAGTTTTAATAGTATTAGATATTTGTTAGTGACCTAGAATTAATAAAATGTTCAATTTTTATAGATTACAATTATGATGATATTATAAATTGATTTTATACTTAGGAGGAGGAAATTTCGGACACGTTTATGGCGGTATTTATAATCCTAATGATGGTAATAAAGAAGTGCCTGTAGCTATTAAAATGCTGAAACAAGATCAAATATCAAATGTTAATGAAGTAACATTTTAATATTTGTTTTACTTTTGTCTTTCATAATATTTAAAGGATGATATTATGGCTGAAGCTCGTGTCATGGCTCAATTAAAGCATCGACACATCGTGAGATTAATTGGTAAAAAATATTTATTAGTATATATAATAATAATATAATGATAACAGTTAAATGCTTCTGAAAGAATAATTTAACAAGTTTTATAATATGTACAAACATAGGTATAACAATGAGTAATTTCAGTTTACGTGATTCATCCAATTAGGTCCTGTGACGAGTCTCCCTGAAAATTTGAGCAGAACAAATGATATGTGATTCTTGTAGTAAATATTTGTGTTTAATTGAATATGCATCGTCCGGTTGTTGAGATGCCTATAGGTAAAGAATTTATGAAAATTCGGTCATTATTGATTCGCATTAATTAAAAAATAAAGTACATCATAATTTGAAGGCATTTAAACTCTTTAAACCAGGTCTGAAAGTCTCTTAAATGTGTAAAACTAGATTAAAATAAAATCATATGCTTTTCTGACGCTATGTCTAATCTTTATACCTAATCTTTTTACTACAAAAACCTAGGATAGTATTGTAAATGCTGAATGTAAGCTACAACACAAATTGTAAAGTATTTATTTAGAATGTTTTGAAACGGATTATAAGAATTAACAAGTTTGGGCAATGGTTGGAAAATTTCTAAACAAGAATTATGTTAAACGGAGTGTATAATTGATTCATTATAATTGTATAATAATTATAATTAGACACCAGTTTCAAAATGATTATTCCTTCGATCCATTCTTTATAATCTGTCTTTATAAATCTACAAATGTATAAATTCTATCAAAAAATAAAAAAAATCCACAAGCATCACATTTATAGAAAAAATAAATATATGAAAGATATTACTACTAGAAGAAGTTACATAGAAGACGTTCCATGCAACCCTATGTTTGAAATTCTAAAAACTTTTGGATGATTTCACTGACAATCAATATCCGATTACGAGTCATCACTCATTAATGTGGCGATTCAACATTTCACATTAGCTTCTCAGCAGGGTTGAATGTTTAAAATGATTGATTAAGTGTTTAACCAACTATATATTAGGTTGATGCAAAAGAGATGTCGTTTTTTAACCGTCAACTTTAAATGAACATAACTTTCTTTAGAATTAACTTTATTAGTCAAAATAAAAACCATTACATTGAACACACCGTTGCCAACGGGCAACAAGTTTTTTTATTCCAGTTGTTCTCCAATGCTATTTCAGCATCTTCTTGGTTTCTGAAGCATTTTTCGTGAAGAAACTGACTGATATGTTTGAAAGGGTGATAGTCTGTAGTAGAAAAGTCTGGTGAGTACGGTGGATGAGGTAAAATTTCATATCCCAGTTCGTTTAACTTCAGCATGGTCTTTCTTGCAATATGTAGACGAGCGTTGTCATGCAGAAGAATTGGCCCCTTTCTATTGAGTTATACCGGCCGTTTTTTGTAGTTCTTGGTTCATTTTGTCAATTTGCTGACAAAACATTTCTGCTGTAATTGTTTCGCCTTGATATAGGAAGCTGTAATGGATTAAACCGTCGGCGGACCACCAAACAGTTACCATCAATTTTTTTGGTGTAATTTTGGCTTCTGGAAAGGCTTTGGAGCATGATTGAAATTCAACCACTGAGCTGAACGTCGCCGGTTGTCGTATAGGATCCATTTTTCATCGCACGTTACAATTCAATCCAGAAACGGGTCGCTTTGATTACGCAAAAGCAGAGAAGAACACACGTTAAAACGATGATTTTTTTGATTTTCGTTTAATTCGTGCGGCACCCACTTGTCCAGCTTTTTCATTTTCCCGATTTTCTTCCGATGGCGAACAACTGTTGATTGGTGAACGTTGAGCCACTTCCCATGAATTTTTATGCGGGTCGGCATTGATTAACTTCTTCAAATGGTCGTCATCAACTTGTGATGGTCGACTACCGCGCTCTTCATCTTCAAGGGTCTCGTTGCCACTACGAAACTTAGAAAACCAACGTTGACCTGCTCGTAAATTAGTGGTATGTTGTCCAAATACGTTGTTAATATTCCGAGCCGTTTATGTCGCTTCTTGACCTAGTTTGAAATCGTAGAATAAAATTGTTTTCATTTCCTTCTTTTCTAACATTTCTAAAATAAAATAAATACACCTTAAATTAACAACAATAATGTCATACTTGGTATCAAAATATAGAGTAAAGTTTAAGCTTTAAGGTAAATTTAATTTAAATCTATTTATTAATGATTTTCTAAATGTATCAAACAATGAATATTAAATACATTAAAAACGACATTTCTTTTGCATCAACCCAATATCTTATATACTATCAGTGTTATATAATTAACCTTTTCAATTTTAGTGAAAATATTTTTATTTTTTTATGAGCATAGCTTTCATTTATAAATGTTGATTTATCTTTGTTTTTTAAATCTGAAGATGATTATTTGTCCTCTTAAAATAACTTATGGTTATTATTTCAATATTTAAATGAATCATTTTTAATACCGTTAATCTCATTTATTTAAATGATTTTTTCCTAATTTTTTTATCAATTCAAGTACTAAAAAGTGTATTTGAGGATTTGTAGTATTTCTCGCCTCCCCGTGGAGAAGTCCTAATAAAATAGGCTGGTTGAAATTCCAAATGGAATATCATGAGGAGTAAAACTACGAAATGAGGATTGAACCGAACTGAAGATATTTAGCGTATGCCTCAATTGTCTCATTAACAAAGATTACAATGAGTTAACAATCTGTGTATTCTAAACGGGGTGTTCCAGCAATGTGGTCTAATTATCAACATTAAAAAGAAGAAGATTATGAATCTCAATGGTTATGCGAAAATACAAACGACATGTTTGCAAGATGAAGTCATGATTTGTGTGGGTGACTGAGTTCAGTTATCTTGGATCAATAATATCATCTCAAGGGACTCTTGAGGCAGATATTAGTGAGAGAATAAGGAAAGAGGAACAATTGGTTCGAATATTACCGAGCAGAACCAATCAGTCCAGGAAATCATAAGAAAGGATTCAACTACTGAACCCGATATCAGAAAACAACACAACTCAAGTACCTGTCTTTGATCTGAATGCTGCTGCAACTGGAAAATCAGAAGGGGGAGTCCCATAGAAACCCATCTGGACAACCGCCTATAGATCAAACTGCAAGAGGAATCCTCAAATGCCCGTTTCACGGATGTATGAAGTCCACGTACACAGTCAAAAGTACATAAAACCATGAGACCGCTACCCATAACTGGTTGTTTATCACTGATTGTCGAAGCTTTCGCGAAAGTGAAAGTAAGAGGCCTATCAGGGGTCTGATAGACTTAATTAGTTTGGTTAGACCATCTAAAGAGCCTATAGACTATACCATTCTTGAAAACAATTATTTGAGAATATATATATATATAAGATTGTTTAAACAATCCACGAGAAAATTATTAACTTCAGATTTTTGAAAATAAGTTAGCTATATAACCAAAGAGTAATCTGTTATATTGTTTGTCTTATTGTTTAATAACGTAATTTATTTGGTGTTTTGTTTCAAAGACATAAACAATCATTTTTATACAGGTATTTGTCGAAATGTTCAAGTTATGCTGGTTTTAGAATTGGCTCCGTTGGGACCAATTAATAAATATCTTCGAAAAAATCAGTAATAATTAATTAATTGTATAAATAATTAAATTTTGAATTATTTCAAGAGAAATGAACTACATATGCATAACTGAACTTATGTATCAAGTGGCCTTGGGAATGGCTTATTTAGAAGCCTCGAAGTTTGTTCATAGAGATCTTGCAGCCAGAAATGTTCTTTTAGTCACTGACAGATACGCTAAAATCAGCGATTTCGGGATGAGTAAAGCTTTGAAATTTGGAAACGATTATTATCGAGTGAGTTTCCACGTTATTCAGAATTATTTTTTTTCAAATACTAAATTATTAAATTATTTAACCTATTTACACACTTTTATATAAGCTTCATCTGTCTGTTTGTCTGGTACAAATCTTGTAATTGATTTTTCAACCACTTCCCAATGCTCAATTAAGCTGATGGTTTGCATACTTGCTCATTTCTGATGACAATATATGAATCAATTAATAGATCTTTTTACCTCACGTATAAAATTGTGTTTTTTACATTAAAATATTTTTCGTCTATATTACTTGTTAAATTTACTCTTTATAGTTCTAATCAATAATACTGAATTTATTTAATAATTTTTGATGAAGATTTCATTATATTTTCGACCAATTTATAAATAAATATCAGCATTCGTAATGAGTTGAAAGTAATATTTTTATATTTCTTTTCAAATTTCAAAATTTAGGTTTATACATTTAAAAGATGTTGGTTCATTATATTTTGATTTAACCTACTTTTGTTCAACTGTCTGTTACTCAATATAATAATTATATTTATATATAATGAGTTTTAAAGAAATTCACTCCACATAGAAATTTAACTCGACAAAATGTTAAAAATAAATATCAACTTTGCAACCAAAACATTTTTCATTACCGAGCAGATTGGTTCTGGACAAAATGGACAAAACACTTAAAGAAATCGATTTGAGAGTTATTCGTGAACAGTGTTTAACATTCCTAGACAGCGACTAAAATGTACTCTGTGACTCTTTCTTCACAATCTTGGGATTTTTAAAATATCTCTTTTTGGGAAAAAGACTTATTTGAAAATATAGGACTCTCTCTTATTCAATTATCTAGTAATATAAGATTAGTGGTGATCCATAAAACATGGAAAGTCAGTAATTCTGCTTTCAAGACACAATTCTCGTGACCAAGTACTTTAAAAATGATACTCCTGAAATAGTTTAATCCTATAAATCCATAAAAGTAGACATTGGTGTATTGAACCAGATGTTATGATTTTAAAGTACCCAGAAAATTTTAAGATGAAATTTAAGTTTATTTCCCACGATATTTTTGATTTTACTGGGTATAAAAACCTTGTTTTTGCAAAGTTATATTTGCAAAACAGTGTATTTGATGATTACCTAAAATTTACTACGTGAAGTAAGGCAAAGATTCCAAAAGTGTTGGCCGTCTTCTTTTCAGAGTTTAAAATTTATTATATTAAGTACATAATCATTATGAAATATTTTGTTTATGAACCAGTTACTATTTAAATAAAAAATCACATTAAAATATCAGACTAACCTAATAAGTAAGACGGAATTAAAATTTAGCAGAATTCTGATTTTACAGATCTGTAAAAAAGGATTATTTCTAATTTTTCCTTGGAACTTATGTTTAAAACGCAATATACTGAATTCAGACAGCCTAAATAATACTTCATATAACTATAAACATGCATGTTTCATCCAAAAAGTTCAATTAATTCATAGATTATCTCAAAAAATAATAATGAAATTGAAACATATCGTGAAACATAATCGAAACTTACCGAAAAATCTTGTCAAATCAAAAAATCTTAATATAACTGTTTTATCGTCATATACGAAATTTCATGAAATTAGAGTACCATCAATCCATACTTTTCTATAAAATGCTTTTATGGACTGGGGTAAATATATTTTGGCCTGGAACCACCGAGAGCCATTTTTAATGATGTCTACTTTGTTTTTAGGGGGTTCAAACATTCTCCACTATTAATTATTACCATGATAAAACATCAAATTTAACAATGTAATATTTTTAATTACTAATAAAGCCTAAATATTGAACTTTACTGACCTGGGGCCTGTCCCCAGCGGCTATCAGCAAAATATTCACACCCATTATGTTTATTGAGGCATTAAGCAACTTAAAAATAGTGGCAGTCCGATTTGCGTGCGGCCCTTGGGGACCTTTCATTGTTATTTCATTTGTCAATTATTTCCGGTTACTTCTAATCACTTTTCCATACAAATTTATCACAAATTATGATTTTTTTCAAACTTATTTTATTTAATAAGTATGTATGAACATAAAATTGTTTTAATGTTTCTTCATAAATAAATATGCTTTAAAACAGTATAATATTTCCAAATTAAGTTTGATAATTAATATTTTATATTTGTTACGCATTTATTGGGTTTTGTGATCATTTTAATATATATATTCTTTAAATAATGTGTATTAAATTTTAATATTTTCCATTTAAAATTTATTTTTTGGTAATTGATTATCTAATTCTATCTAGGCAGCTAATGCTGGAAAATGGCCCATAAAATGGTATGCCCCAGAATGCATTTACTACTTCAGGTTTGACAGTAAATCTGACGTTTGGAGTTACGGAGTAACAATGTGGGAAGTGTTTTCGTACGGTGACAGACCATACAGAGTAAATAGAACTAATACTTCTTGAATTACTTAATTGGTCATCAGGACATGAAAGGAACTCAAATTCTCGCAATGATTGACCGAGGTAAACGGTTGAGCAAACCTCACGGGTGCCCAGAAAGCGTCTACGATGTAATGCTTCAATGTTGGGAATTTGATGGCGTTCGCAGACCCACATTTGCCGAACTCGTTTTAATTATTTCTCGTATTCTAAACAATTTTCATTCACACACCGGTTCCAAAATCGCAAACAATTCTTTTCCTAATCAGTTTGGATCAGGTGGGCACGATGTGTAATAAAAACTATTCCGTAAACCATTTCTTATTTTTCTTAATCTTTAAAATTGATAAATGTACAAAAATTCATAAGGACTGTTTAAATCACACGATATTTGTTTCGTGTCACTAATTACGGAATCGAGTTTTCAAGGGATCTTTACGTATAGTCATTGAAAAAAGTTTAATACACTCACAAACTTTTAATTTCTAGTATTATAAGATAAAATTTCTCCATGTTTCAGGTAATAGTACACAAATATAGAATTTATGTACAACTTATTGAGTTATTTAAGTTAATTACAGTCGAACCACGATTTAACGAAAACCTCGCTTTAACGAACGTTGCCTTCACATTTTACAAAATCAAAGAAAGTAGTCAATGGCCGCAGTTGGGTACGTCGGATCTCGTCCGATCTCCGAAGTCAAGCAACCAACGGCCGCGTTAGTACTTATTTGAGTGACCAATAGGGAAATCACAGGGCCATTGACTACAGGCCAGGTCCGGCAATCTGTCTGCTACAGGTACCATGTAAACCTGTAATACCTGTCCCATGATCGAATAGTTGGCGACTAAACCGGCTGCCTCACCCAGAGCAACCTGGGTGAAGAGGTGTGTGGACACCAAGCAGGATGAAAAAAAGCGGGATTGTACATTAAATGGTAAATTTATGGGTTGTTGTGGGCTTTCATTTTCAACTCCTTTAATTCTATATACCTAATTATGAAATAAACACCAAATTAATATATTTTATTTTACTTTCAAATACAATTTTTTCTTCATTTGTGTTTAGATTTTTAATTTTTTTCTATGGATTCAACTATAATTTCTGAAATATTCTCGCGTGTCTTCTGAGTTTGGTTTGATGTATGCCTAGAAGAAGTTCATAAGCAATTTAAGATCCATCAAGTCGGACGAAAGCAACATAACGTCATCGGCATAGGCCAAACAGTTTATGAAGTGTCCATTGTGTGACAATCCACCTACGGGAAGGCAGTTCAAATGATTGTGGACTGGAATTCTCCAAGGAGTTTGGTAGAGGTTTAACAGACACTCATCAGAGAATGCACATCCAAGGTGTGTTCAATAAAGATGGAATTGAAGGCATTCTCAGCATCTAAGATGCCAACAAAAACATTTGTCTTTATAACCTTTCGTTAGTGATAAAAGAGAGCACGTAAGATGACAGTGTGTTCAGTTTACATAATTTAATGAATAATGCAAACAAGTGAAATAGTTAATTATTCTCAAATATCAGGAAATTAGTTGCAATAAATCGATTATTTTTGTGAATTAATTAATTTATATATGTATTGTAAAATGTTTTTGTTGCCGGCTGTAATATTATATAGAAATTTCTTATATCTTATACACAAATGTATATTAAAGAAATGTGTTGCGAAAACGGTCGATCACAGCAGCGCCGGAATATGTCATTCTGGAAATAAATGGGTTGTTGACAAAATTGTCGGTCTCCGGGAGATGGGTTATGTGAGTCACCAGCTTGATGAAGCTTTTATTAAATTACTTATCGAATTTGTAATCAAAGACCGTGTTCTGTTCACTACAAAATTAATGAATTTCATTTCGAAGATTAATTTCCATTTGGCCAACGTGTTGATATTATTTTAATATATTTTTGTGTTTATCGGTATAATTTATGCTATTTATTGTGCTGTTTCGTTAGGGTATCTTCTCATATTAATGCTTTCATTTTTATAATTATTTAACTTAAATTGAAATATTATATTTCAAGTTTCTATTTCACAAATAAATCTTATTCCTAACCATAACTCTAACCGTAACGCATAATCATTAACTATAAGCCTTGTGAGGAATATTTTGAATGTTTGATGTTTTGTGTTTGAATGTGTATGTTGATTTGGAAATGTGTCTCTCCTACCCAGATGGATGATTAATATTTGAATTCTTATTATCTAAAAATATGTAATGTTTAAATTTATTTTTAATTTCAAATAATTTTACAATTCTAAATAAGTTAATTAATCTTTACAATTTTTAATAAATAAATCAAATTAATATTCTTAAAATAATTAATAATCATTTTAATTTCTATCCAATAAGTTTTGAGTAAATATTTTAATAAAATATTTATCTCTCCATTTACTAAAAAAATAATAAGAATTAATTCATTAATCAATTTAGTTTAGAATGCACTCGTACGAAAGTTTTGACAAAGATTGTCTTAAGGACAATCAAAATTGTTGTGTAAATAAAAATATGAAAAGTCAAATTGGTGTTCCTAGTAACTCTAAAAAAATGAACTCTGAATGAAAACTACAATAAATCTTTTGCCAAATCACTACGACATTGCAGACGAAACTGAACCTAAATCTGAGTACGGTCTCCAGGCATTTGAATGCATTGGGCATCAAAAAACTGTTTTATATTTGTTACCCGCTTCATGACAGATGAGACAAGGCAGAACATTACGGAACCAAACATAGTTATTTTACTTTTGAATTTAATTATGGATCATGAAACCCCATTTAACATATACTTGTATTAAGTGGGTCGGGGAAGTGGAGACTGTCTTAAAAGAATTCACAGACGTATGATGATCTTTACATTTAAATTAAAGTGTTTTTATGCGGAACATCATTTTTTTTACTTAAACGAAAGTCATGTATTAGCATTCTCGAAGCTTGTAAAGAAAAATTGTTATTTTATTTAACTTTAATCTATTTTCAAATTTCGTAACCAATTCTTCATCAATATTGTCATTCGTTGTACCTTCTCTTTCTTATGCGACTGTTTGGAATGGTCAGAATTTCATTGACAAACAAGATAATAAATATTTAACAAGATCAGAAATATTTAATTTTGAAAATCTTTTAGACAATTTCAATTAGTGTTTATTGAATTTTCGTTATCTTTTATCATTAAGATTTTGTTTTATTACTTTTATACACTTTATAGACCTTTAATCTAATTTTTATTTTCAGTATCATATAATATTCTTTCGAATTTTATTTCTATTGTTATTTTTATTATATTTTCTTATTTCATGCAGATAAGATTATCTTGATATTTTTTCGGTTCTATTTACAAAGGATTTGCTTCATTATTTTTAAATTAACTAATTTTAGTTTATTATTTAAAGAGTATTGGTTATTAAATGAAAAATTTATAATAAAAACGAAACGTATCCATTTTTATGACAATTTCTGTGGATTTAATCTTCATCATCAGGACAGTGTCAAAATCTTGTTAATCCTAATCTCAAAATATAATTTTTAATGTTAAAACTTCATAATAAAAACGATTATAGTTTTAGATGATTAATAAATGACTTCACAAAATTTTATCGATTAATAAAAAATGTACGATTTCTTAATTTGTACAAATTTTTTACTTATTTTTTCATTCTTTTTATTATCTTACTTTATATATATATATATATATATATAT
>MQRK01246781.1:3125-14659 GCA_001938485.1 Girardia tigrina
CAGTTAATGAAATTGAACGATGCATTGAAGGAAAAACGTCCTATTCCAGTTAACAAAGAGCGCACAGTGATTTTACTCCATGACAATGCTCGGTCACATGTCGCAAAACAAGTAAAAAAACACGTTGGAAGCACTTAAATGGGAAATTTTACCGCATGCTGCCTATTCACCAGATTGTGCCCCATCAGATTATCATCTGTTCCGATCAATGCAAAGCGCTCTTCGGGGCCAGCACTTCAGAAACCAGGAACATATAAAAAAATGACTGGAACAATGGATCGCATCAAAAGATCAAAACCTTTTTTCGATGGAATTCATAATTTGCCTGAAAGATGGTCGAAAGTCATAATTAACGATGGAAAATATTTTGATTAGAATAAAACTTATTATGTCATATAAATAAACTTGTCTGTTCTGCAAAAAAATCCAAAAAACTAAGTTATACACCTAATAAATACAAAAATGATGATTATGCTTATTTATTTATTTATTATTTTACCAGAAATCTGGGCCTGATGGGAAGTTATGGAAGTCATTTTTAGAATTTGTACCCTTTAAGTCATATAATTCTGCAAAAATATTACATACAGCTGAAAAAAAAGATTTTTGCTGACCCGTGTTATTAAATAAAAATTCGGTTTTTTTACTAATAAAAATAATAAAATTTATTTTTCTGAAACTTCTAAAAATCGAACAGAAGACGAAAATTGCGCTCGAATTCGTTAAAATCAGRGGAAAAATATCGAATAACTCGGTTTGGGAAATTGGATTTATTCGGCAACATTTTAATAAGTGTGATATTTCATCCCAAATGGTCAATTTAGATTGAAACAAAAATCAGTTAATTTTCCTTTTAACTTTATTAAAACAAAACGAAGATAAATTCAGAAATTCGAGTAAGATCAAACAAAAAAATAGTTAAACATTCCAAAATTAAATTTTTTTTCATCGTTTTTTTAATAATAACAACTATTGTTTGGTTTTTGTTTTGGGAGCTGGGAAATATTTACAGAATATTAATAAAATATTAATAAAATTTATTTATTTAAAAAAATATTTTTTTACGATTTTATTTATCAATTAAATCCTAAAAAAATATTCGTCTATAATTTTAAAAAATTAAAACATTATATATATTATATGATCATTATTGATTATTGTTAGTTACATTGATATTATTTTTCATAATAAAAAAGATTTTTTAGACTTTATTAGGTTATCCTAAAAGTTCCCGGTCAATCATGAAAATACAATTTTTTTCAAATTTCTTTTTGGTATTATTTATTTCATATTGATATATATCGATTTATTTATAGCATTATATGGACTACGACATTACAAAGCTTTATATCCATGGGTTGCTGCGTCACTATTAGAAGAAAGGCTTGACAACATGAGATGCTGCCAAGGCAATTAGCAAAGTTGAAGGTACACAAACGGTCGGAAAAAGTACGGCAATTGATTGGTACGAGAGTTTCAATAAAGGGAACTTTGACTTGAATAACAGTCCTCGTTCTGGACGACCAACAAAATTGGATAACGATGACTTGCAAGCAGAGTTGGACATGAAGCCTTCATCAAGCACTCGTGATTTGACATTTCTTTGTGCACAAGAAACCGCGTCAAGATCCACACGAACTCACCAAAGCACAGGCCGATAAAAGAGTTCAAATTTGCCGACAACTGCTACAGAATCCACGAAATGACCGCTTTTGGAAATGAATTGTGACATCGGATGAGAAGTTAGTCTACTTGGTCAAGTACGACCGAGACAAGCGATGGGTTCCACCGGGTCAAGCAATACCGTCAGTTCCAAAACAAGATCGATTTGGCTTGAAAATCATGTTGTGTGTCTGGTGGAACTTTGAGTTAGTTCAGAACGGCCAGGCCATCAATGCAGAGCTCTATTATCAACAATTTGACCGTGTCTACGAGAAGCTCAAGGAGAAGTACCCTGCCTTAATCAACCGAAAACGCTTCAGCAAGACAATGCAGTCTGGGCCTGATGGCAAGTTATGGAAGTCATTTTTAGAATTTGTAATTCAGCCTTGATTGCGCTCCATCAAACTATGACCTCTTCCGATCCATGCAACACTTCTTGAAAAGCCTCTGATTCGAAGCATTTGATGAAATTGAACAAGCATGTCAAGAGTTCTTCAACTCGAAGAAGCCGGAATGGTATTTTGACCAGATCAAAAAGCTTGCAGACTGTTGGTAGAAAGTAGTCGAAAACGATGGACTGTACTTTGAAGATTAATTGTTATTTATTTAAAATAAATTCTTGCACAAAAATGTATTTTTCATTCTTGACGGGGACTTTTAGGACAACCTAATATCCAAAAATTTATTTTTATTTATAACACATTTTATACAAATTTTTGATTTGCTCTTTAGTTTCCCAGATGTTGAAAACTTTATTTTATTTAGATTAATTATTTATATTTTTAGTCTATTAAATTTAATTTTTCTAAAATATTACTTTGCAAATTTTTATTGATGTTTTATTAATTTTTAAAAAATTAAAAAAAAATTTTATTATAAACGTCCTTAAATTTTTTTTAAAAAATTGTTAATATTTTTTGAAAATTTAATAATACTTTAAATTTTTTTATTTGAGTTCTCTACTTAATGTTTTAATTATGTAATTATCGGATTATTTGGAATCTCAAATTATCTCAGTGAAAATAAAAAAATGAAATTTACTCGAAACATTTTACATTATGATTACATATTTCGATAGCTGATCTTAACACTGAAGATTTTATTATATTACATTTTTGATCTTCTTCGAGTATTTAGCATGTCCTGATTCTACCTTCCTTTGATTAGTAAAAGTTTAGGTTCCCTAAATGAAAGAGAAAATATGTTTTATTTTCCTCAATATTCTCCTCTACGTTGAATGCACTTCATGCAACGGTGTTCCATAGCCTTTTGCTTTTTCCTCTATGGAAATATTTTAGTCCGGAAAATAGATGGGAGTCAAAAAAAATATATGAGGTTTAATTTTATTTCTTTCAATTGCTGTCACACCTGTGGAGAAATGCATTGTCCTGGCAAATGATCTTCTTGTAACACCAACTCTTCATAATTTTTTAATCATATAGTCTATAAATTTACCACAATATTTATTGTTTAGTCCTCGGAAGACAGTCAATTTGAAATATCACCACAACATCGCAAGAGACTGAATTCAAGTTTTGTCTGTTTTAATAAATTGTCGTGTGAAATTAGTTTGATTTGAGTTTAATTTGAGGTTAAGTTGAGGAGTTTATTATGGGATTTTCATCCATTTTTATTATGCTCGGCACTTATCTCTCTGAAAGACTTTTCAGATTACTTTCACAGATTTAAGTGACCATCTTACATAACTAAATCGTGGAAGTTTTCGATGATTTCAGATGTTGCGGCAGATTTCTAACATGTTTTCATAATCATGTGATTCTATTATCCTTAAAATTGTTATACCGGGGATTTTTTCGGAGGTCCTCTGATTGTGTCAGTTCTTACATATTGCTCCACCTTATTGATTCAAGTCCAGGGGTTTCTTAACAATACTGCTCAGCCCGATTCCAAGCTTATCACTTCATTGCTTAATCTGATTGATTCATCAGGCATCATTGCAAACTATCTCACCATCAACCGTGGGTTCACTGTGCTTTACATCTGTTATCAAACTTGAGTACCGGCGATCAAGCCCACGGTTTCTACACACAGAATAGTAGCTAGCCTTCTAAGTGAATAGCTGACACATTGGTACAACGAATTTACTATGGGCATTAAGGGAAAGTATTTCAGCTAGCTCTCAAACACTTTCTCCTAGTTTCCCAGAGACAGTATGTGGAATGATGACTGATTTGGTTGCGCAGGTTACAATGTAACAAGTGCCATCATGATCAAGTAAAATTCCCATCATTCATTTATTCATAGTCGTTAATGACGGAGACAAGTTTCCCAAACTTTGCTGAATTTGTTTTGAATTCCTGTTACCTTCCAACGTTTTTTTCACAAAACAAATCATAGTAGAGCGCGTTTCAATTTTATTTGTTATACAAACTCACAAGACTGATTTGATTCAAAAGCAACTCAAAATCCATACTACTTGGCAGAAAAATATAATTGTTCACAAGACATTTAGTGCCAGCAATTGTATATATATATATATTATTCGAACTTCCATCTATGTTTCCATTGGCGAACTTTTCGAAAAACCTTTGCAATTCAATATTGGTGTTAAATAATGGAAATTGGTTTATATCATGNGTACTATGAATAATTTCATTAGACTTGTAGGTCCTTCTTTTGCTCCTTAATATAAATTGCTGTTGTGGTACTATTTACGTGGTGTTAACTAATTAAATTTTATTATTTAAAGATTATACCTTACTCATCAGTGGAAATTGTACGAATAATACTATATATATTAGGTTGACATGAAAGTTATACATTTTTGATATATGCACTTTTCGTCGCATTTTTCATAATAAAATGTTTATTTAATAATTTGGTTTTATAGAATTTTTATACAACATTTTTTGCTCTATAAGGTGAAACCTTGCTTTTTCGGAAACAAAAAGTTTTTCATACTTTTTTGCAAGTAATTCTCAACATATCAAATGAGGAAAATTGGCCAAAGTACTGCGGAGACGGTTTGAAATATTAACGCTATTTTGGGTTCCAATAGTACTGAAAAAACCAATATATAACGTTTTGTTCTTGAATATGCACCACAAATCCGTCGATCTACATTAATCCAGAATGCCAAAAAGAGAACTCTGGCCAAAGTTGACTCGGCTCAGACAGTTTCAGGAATGACGGAAAACTTAATTTTATTAACCATGCAGTTTAAGATGCTTTGGGTCGAAATTAAAAGCTGAAAAAGCTTGATAAATTGATCTCTCAGGATTTAACCAAACCAAACACTTTCGCATTTTAAAATTTATTCTTCGCTGATTTTGCTCAAACAATAACGACCAGTTTTTTGAACAGCATTGTTACTTGTGATCAAAAGTGGATTCTGTACAACAACAAGTACCCCTTCTAACCAGTGGCTGGACAAAGAGCTTCCCCAAAACACTTTTCAAAGATCAAAACCCACCAAAAAATCTGAGTACAGTATGGTGGTCAATTGCAGGTGCCTTCCAGTACAACTTCTTGGAAACGGTCCAAAATATTACAGCGGAGTACTAATATCTAGAAATCGATGATATCTTTGAAAAGTTACGTCAGCACTATCCGTCATTGGTCAATAGGAGGGGCCAATCCTCTTGCACGACAACGCAAGACCACCGTTTCGAAGGATCACTGTAGAAAAATTGAACGATGTATAGATCGATGTTCTTCCTCATTCACCATACTCCCCAGATATTTCGTCAGTGAATTACCACGTTTTCAAGGACCTTGAAAACTTTCTCCATGGTAAAGATCATAGCCCATCAGGACCATGCAAAAATAGCATTCGTCGACTTCATCGAATCTCGACCACCAAAGTTTTGTATCAATCATTTTGTCACTCGTAAGAAAAAATGTTCTGATTATAATGATGCTTATTTCGATTAAAATGAATAAATATTATGAAAGTTATGATGTTTTGAAATCAACAACCTAAAAGATACAAAGCCTTTGTACCAACCTAAAATGTACATAAGATGCTTTGAAGTGTGAAGTCTATGTTTGCATGGTGGACCGAAATGGGTTAATTTTTTTCAATAAATTATAATATTTTTAATCATAAAAATAATATGCAAGACAAACAAATCAAATCTACAATTATTAAATAAATATACATAAGCTTTATGTCATTTTAATTAGGAAAGATTGTCAACCAACTCACGAGCATTGTTTGGCAAAGATATTGTACTCTTTTATGGATAGAAAAATAGTATTAAGATTTCATTTGTTAGCTATACATTATATATATATATATATATATATATATATATTCACACCACGTATTAAACTAACACCTTATACGGGACTTTACAATAATAAAAAAAATACATTTTACCAATAAATCATTGGATTAAAATGAATTTATTTTATTTTTCTTAAAAATTAAGCAAAAATACATTAAACGCGATCAATTCCATTCTCGTCTTGCATAAAGATGCAACTCGATAAAATAATAAAAATAATAAGAAAAGAAATAAATTTAAATTATATTATATTTCAAGATTATATTATATTCGTCTTAGATAATCTCTAATATCATTTCGATTGTAAGTTTCTGTAACTGTTTTAATCCGTCTGTTTAGGTGTACATATTTTTCTTCTCAAGCATGTTGTCGTTTAAATTTATCTTTAAAACATTTGTATTCTATTTCTATATGATTTTTCTCTTTTTTTAATATGTTCCCAAACTTTAAAAATTGAAAGTAAGAAGTACTACCTACAGTTTATCGGAAGACTTTCTTCAAACCTTCCACATAATTATTGGTACAGAACAAATCTTTATTCACTCTGTCACATATATTCCACGCGTTTTGGGTAACATTGACATTATTCGACGATTAAGTCTCATTCTTTCAATATCCTCCTAAATATTTCGCAAATCACCCATTTCATTTGTACATATTTCTATCGAAATTTCAACAGACACAAGAATATTATCGAGACGTAGAAATTTCAATGCTAAAACGTTTTTGTGTACGTTCACCAATTAATATTATTTTGATAAACCGTCATCAAATTAAATGATTGACTTTTGAATGTTAAATGTTGATCGAAATAAAACAAACATCTAGTTTACTCACGTCCATCCAGTTTTACTTTTTCGATGCCAGATGACACGCTTTCGGGATCCAAGTTTTGTTTCCAACCACTTAACAAATACTCGAAGGTTGGTACATTGGAATTTATTGATACAAATACAATTATTGCATGAATACAATAACCTTGAAGCAATCAACGTGTTGAATACTCCATCCCATGATCTTATTTTCGAAGTATGCCTATATCTCATCTGTGGCAAATATCAATATACGATCGTCATTTCCAGAATCTCACACCAGAAAATCTTTAAAGTTTTCAATTAAGAGAATTAGGAAGTACGATATCCGTCGGAGTATACTCTTACTTTGTGTATAGAGGACATTGCTTCATTTTTGCCTGGATTCGATCCATGGGAATGTTAATTTACTACACGACTTTCCGATTTATTACTTAATCCCAGGCGACCTGTGTAATATTTTGAAAAGATCTCTATGAATCATAATCATCTTTACTTTTTCAAGCAAAACGGTTGCATTAACAATTTTTCAATTAAATTTCTTTCCACTTCCGCGTTCTTATTTTTTCCATGTTGCTTAACTACCTTTACTTATTATTAGGTTTTAGCAAAAGGAATGCAGGTTTTTGATTTTCTTTGTATTTACCGCATTGTTATACGACTAAAGCATGCATGATGTTATGCGTCATTCGAAAGTTTAATTTATATTCTTTCAGATATATTTGTCTAAAACTTATCATAATGTTTCTTTTGTTAATAATTTTAATTTTAATTGCAAATGTCAAAATGTGACTTTCGCAAACTTTTACTTCTACGAATTTAAGCTAGGGCATAATGTAGCTCAAACCGCTCGAAACATCAACGAAGGTTAGGGGAAGGGAAGTGTTAACGAACGAACGGTGCAGCGCTGGTATCAAAAGTTTCACTTTGGCAATACCAGCCTGGAAGATGAGCCTCATGACAGCCGCCCATCGAATAGAAGGAGCTGGTGGAAGCTGATCAACGCACAACTGTTCGAGCAATCGCAGAAGAGCTTAACGTTGATCCCTCAACCTTTGCATGCTATTTGAAGCAGATTGGAAATTCGAAAAAGCTCGATAAATGGGTGCCTCACGAATTGAACGAAAGTCAAAAAATCGTCGTTTTTAGGTATCTTCCGCACTTCTTCTGCGCAACAAAAACGACCCATTTCTCTATCAGATTGGGATCTATGATAAGAAGTAGATTCTCTACGACAATCGTCTACGTTCGGCACAATGGTTGGACCGCGTGAAGGCTTTTTACCTCTTTCCGAAACCGAAACTCCACCAAAAGAAGGTTATGATGACTATTTCGTGGTCTGCAACCTGTCTCATCCATCACAGCTTTCTGAATACGGGTGAAATGATCACCGCAGAGAAGTACTGCCAACAAATTGATAAAATGCATCACGAGCTCCGACGTATGTGCCCGAGATTGGCCAATATGAAGGGGCCAATTCTCCACCGCGACAATTCCCGGTCACACATAATAAAACCGACCCTACAAAAGCTAAACTAATGAGGCTATGAAACACTGCATCATCCACCCTACTCACCGGTCACCTCGCCCACCAACTACCATTTTTTCAAGCATCTTCACAACTTCCTCCAGGAAAAATGCTTCAAAAGCCAGGACGACGCGAAAGACGCATTTAACACTTTATCGCATCCAGAACTCGGGAGTAAAAATGTATTAATTCTGGTGATTTTGTACCTCGATTAATAAAGATTATTCTGTGCTGAGTTACATTTGTTTAAAGTTTAGTTTCAAAAACCAGCATTGGTTTTGCAACAACCTAATATTTAAACAAATTCACAAAACAACTCTAAAATATAGTATAATTAAAAAATTAAGAACAACATGTTTTCTAAAATTATTATTGTTATTATTATACTTATTATATTGTCAGGTGGCGCTTTTGGCGGGTCACAATTACATATATAAATGGTGACACGACAAAAATGAAAGGCTCTCGAATTCAATTTTGACCCTTAAGGAAAACTGATTTACAGAAACCATAATTCTTATTTTAAAAAAATAAAATGAGATCACTTGTAAGTGTTCAAGGGAACTTAGGAGTTCGTCCTGACTTTAGTACCATTTCTGATGAAGCATTTATTTATATTTTGTTGCGTCAAACACAACGCCAAGAAAAATGAGTTAATTTACGTTCACTTCAATAAGTGTTACTGGATTCAATTTTGATACGAAAAAAATGTAATTTTGATACATAATTGTTTTGAATATATTTCAATGTTTGGAAACTTTTATTGATACATTTAATCATTAAAAATGTCGATTAATATGATAAAACCATAAATAAATTGTTCCCTAGTATGACATCCTTTTTATTAATCACAAGACAAAATTGGAAGTTAAAACGAACAAAGTGTGAGTTGTCCGGTCGATATCTGCTGATAAAACAGGAAGTCCGACACGAAGTTACGGTGGCTTGATAAGAGATACAATCTAAAATGTTTTAAACATGTTAAATGAGATCCCCAATGCGAATGCGTCCAAACAAATCTGTTTCATTACACTTACCGCTAACATTCAATAAAAACTTGTATTTGTATCAATTCACACTTTAATTTGATAATAAATTCAATTTTGTCCACGCTATAATCTTGAATTTAGGTATCGTTACCGTCAGTCTGAACGTAGAGACGGGTCGTAATTTTGTGTTAAGACCGGATTTATACTTTACATTTAGTTACTTATTTTGTGGAAAGAGATTTTTATCAGGAACTCTAGGTACGTATTAACGCCCTCGCAGCAAAGATATTGGTCATGCGCCAATCTAAATTATTATTATCATTTTTATTACTATATTATTATTATTATTGGTTCTTTATTGGCACATTATCAAAACTTTTGCTACGTTTGCGTTAATACGTAAGTACCGAACTCTAATTTTAATTCTCCTATATAAATATTAAACAACTTTTCTGATGATTTGGTTTCTAATCTCGGCCTAAAACCTATGATCCCAAAATTTCAATTTTAACGTTTTAACAAGCACATGGTCGAAAAATATTTCAATTGATTTTATTATACCTAATAATAATAAACACAAATAACATACACAATACTTTATTTTAAATCTCGAACACCAGATAATAAAACAATATATCTTTATATGGACAATCCACGTTGAAATCACTAAAACAAATGGAAACGATGTCGTAACAAGGTCGACTTACACAGAGCTTCATAGGACAGTTAATGTCTTCATCGATTTTTTCGATTCGAATGACTTTTAATGCTTTATCGAGCTGTTTTTACAAACTTTATTACGTTTCATTTGTTTGTCTGTCTGGATGCATCAAATCTTGCGATCGAAAATTCATCCACTTCCCATTAATCTAGCGACATGAAACTTTCAGGACTGATGTATTCTAGGTGACAATACACTTTTTCACTTTTTTTTCTCACATCATTCTCTTATATTTTCTTGAAAAGTAAGTGTTCTTAAAGACAATTGAGACCAAGTTTTAACAAAAACTCTCTTTCTTGTTTCAGATTTAAATCACACTTCTATGAACTTTCTCATCTTTGGTTTTTGTGAGCAAAATTATTCAGTTGAATAATTTTTTATACAACAAATCATTACAAATCATTACAATCCAAGTCTTTTAATGTGGGAAGTGGGTGAAATAGATACAGAACCGCGAACATATGACAAATTATAAAAGCTTGTACACCAAAAATGTTTTTGGCATGATTACTTATTTTTCGTTGGTATTGTGTTTTTTTAATTTTATCAGTTGACATTGCATTATCTTCCCTAATCGGCTTATTTTTTACCGACTCCATCAATTTTGCTTTACGGATTATAAACGAAAATGGAAACTCCTTTTCATTTCTACGAGATTTCATTTATTAAATCTTATAAATTTTTGATAATCGACAATGTAAATCGAATTCTTTAAACTTTGACACGAGGAATTCAATCTCGGACTTCTTTTTATTCTTCTTCTTCTTCTTCTCTTCATTTTCTTTTATGTATCATAGAATAAATTAAATATTAAATTAAGTATTTTAAATACAAGGTTAAAAACAGTAATCCAAAATGAAAATAGATCCGTATCTGTTGAGTCCATTCAAGTTTTCGATAGACATGGGGTCGATGAAGAAAAGGTCTTGAATTATTTTGAATTAGACATGACCGTTCATGATTTAGAAGGACATCAGGAAATTGTAACATATTAACTTTATACAAATTTGACACGTAGAAATACATTTTTATCCATAGATTTGAAACTTCTCTAGTTCGACTTATGCTTGAATTGATAGACGAAATCTAAATTTCCTGTTTAATTATTTTACAATATTCAGTACATCCTCTTCGTTCTTTGATTTTTTGGAATACAAATAATTAGAAATAGTTTACATTTTCAAGGAATAAATTCTGGAATAAAGGAATAAAGGAATCAAGCATTATGTTGAAACATGAACAACTAATATAATCATTAATAAATTTGATATATTATTTTATACATTTATAGGGTTTTTCGATGTATTTTTTCTATTTTTGTAATCAATTTTCCTATAAAAATTTAAAAAAATATAAAAATTAAAACAATTAAGTAATAATTTGTCAAAAATTTATTTTTAATACAAAAAAGTAATTCCCGAATTGCTTCTCTCTTTTCGGCTGTCATGACATATCTTAGTATATTCCTAAAATATCCACCACAATCAGATGCATTAATTACCCCAAAATCTTCTTCAATCAACTTTTTCCATTTTTCTTCGTTTTTAGCACAAATGTGCATGAAGTGGCGGC
>MQRK01246786.1:0-10615 GCA_001938485.1 Girardia tigrina
CTTAACGAAAATAATTAAATCAGTAAAAATATTTATTTCAGTAAAAGTTGCAATGTTTTTTTTATAATGTGATTCACATTATGTGAAAATACGTTTTAAAATTTGGCCGTTAGAAATTACTTGTCCCGCACATGGCGGGATACTGAAGTTTTTTTTGGTTAAACGCTTTTTATACATTTTTCATATGTTTTTGTTAATAAAATCTCCAAAAATTGTTTACAGTAAAAGTTTTACAGGTAGAAGTTTCAAAGGTAAAACTTTAAAGGGAAAACTTTAAGTTTTACTGAAAAACAGTAAAACAGCGATGAAAAAATAGCTGTTTGCTGTTTTTGATTTTTTGACGAAAAAAACAGCTGTTTTACTGTTACTGTTAAACAGTATCCAGAAACCCTAATTATAATCATATGAAGCTTTTTGATATAGACATTTTTTTCAGAAAAAAATAAGTGGTACACCAAATGAGTTTGTTAAGGGAATACAGGGGCTAATTGAGACCTTTATTCGCTTAATTTCTTCAGGATCTTAACGGTAATATGCGTTTTTTATGTTATCATATAGAATGCCCTTCAATTGCTCGCAGGAGATACATGCTGTAATGGGTTCCATGACAACTCGACATACGTACTATTCGACACAAATTTTTTAATTCGACACATTTTTTTTAATGCGACAAATATTTTATTTCGACATTTTTAAATTTCGATTGGTTTATTTTAATTCAACACTTTTTTAATTTGACCAATAACTAAAATGAAATATTTACATTATTACTACACATTTTTTGAAACACGACATTTTCAGTAACTATATTTTTAGTTAGACTAATGAGTTTTCATGTATTTAATATGAAAAAATATCAATTTAATATGAAAAAATGTATTTAATACAAAAATATGTATTTAATATAAAAATATTAATTTAATATAAAGATATGTATTTAATATGAAAAAAATCATTTTTTATGAAAAAAACATGTATTTATTTTAAGGTATTAAAAATAAAATATTTGTTTAATTATTTATATTATGTAGAGTTTTTCAAATTGTTAATTACGGTAGATCTGTTCACTATGGAATTCACTACTACTAAGAGAGGTAATTTGCTCCTAATTTATCTAGGGTTTGAGTACTCTAAATTTCGTACTAATAATGGAGTCATAACTTGGAGATGTAGGCAGCATCAAAGTTCAAGATGTCATGCTATCCTTAAGACAGCTGACGACCATAATACCATTGTGCGCCTTCCATGTAATCATTTACATGATTCCTGCCCTCAGAAAGTTGTGGCAAACATTGCTCAAAATAAAATGAAAGTTGCCATGAAGGAAGTAGGTGCCACTACCCGTAATGTGATGGGCCATGCATTACGAAGCTTGAGCCTGGACAATCTTGGTCATATGCCTAAAAAATCATTTTACATAGGTAGAAACAGGCCTAATGATCCTAACAGAGTTTTGGCATTTGGTGACAGAGACCTATTACTTAAACTTCGAATTAATAAGTGTGTCGAATTAAAAAATTTGTGTCGGATAGTACGTGTGTCGAATTGTCTGTGTGGAATTGCCTTGTGTCGAATTGTCTGGTTACCGCTGTAATGATACACCTTGTAATAATTCCTAAAAATGTACTGATACTCCATTACTCCTCAAATATTAAGCATATTCTTTTGTTGATAAACATTCAACTTTTGCATACAAGATGCTAAACTCTTCATGCCAGACCTGCTTAATCCAAAGTTACACTGTGTCTGATAGCTACGTGTTCTCCAAAAACTATGACGCTTAAACTGCATTCTTTCTTTTCCGGATTTCAATACGAAATACAGTGCGATACATATTTGTCACATTTCATTTTAGAACTTGATTTTATTACGAATTATTGAAAATAAACAATCAATTTATATTACTGTAAAAATTTCAATATGTTGTATTTGTTGGGTATTCAATTAAAATCTCGTTTGATTTTTATTTTATAATCAACTACTAATCTGACTCCAAATAAACAAAAGGTTTCTTCCAACAATAATATATGAAGAATGAACAAGACCTTTTAATAATAATTTATTCTRCTAACCACAATTGAAGTACAAATATAAATTCAACTCTATCAGTACACTACAATTCAAAGATCACACTTCGATTAAACAGTTATAACAACTTTTTAGTTCGAGCGATGCTAAACTATTTTATTTAAAATTTAACTTCTCCTTTACAGGATACTGATATTTTTGTAATGTTTCAATTTTAATTTATAACCCTAACTTTTCTCCTTTACAGGATACTTAAATTTTTTCCTATATAATTAAAAATCAAAATTACCGTACATACAGGCTTTTAAATTTTCTTTGAGTAATAATTTGTGTGAGATATGACTGAAATAACTATTACTTATATACTAAATTTTCCTAACCTTGGAAATTGAAAAACTAAAACAAATCTTAAAATATTTTCAAATATTTATAAATTTCAAAATATAATTATTATAATAATCAAAAAATTATTAAATTTAACTAGAATATTATTTTTAATTTTTTATTTGTATTTTTTTTAAATTTAATTTATATTTTACGGAACCCAAACATATTTGATATTCTTTTCAATAATAAAGTTATTACTAATAATTATGTGGCTTTTTAATAATTACTATACTTATTCTAATTTAAAAGATTTCACGCCCCAAAGAAACATATATGCATATATTCGTTATCAACTTAAAATTACCTGAAAAACAATGAGGAGAGTTTTTAAGATCATTCTTTTTATCTAGTATTATTAGTAAAAAAAACTTTATTCAATCAAATACAAAAATTTGGATTATTTTTAATCATCTTTGTAATGTGAGACTGGCTTGTTGAACCTGCGTTCACGGTCAAATTTGGTTGCTCCAAAAATTATAATTGTGATTCCTAGTTACATAATAAAAACAGAATTATTAATTTTGTTAGTTACGTCAATATTAATAGTCACAAGTAATAAGGCACAATTAATAATTTTTATTGTACACAAACTTTTTCTTCTTTTTAATTAATAATCATTTCGCTAATTTCTATTATTTTAAAATTTTTATTTATCGTAAAATATTCTAATAAGAGGCCGTCCATAAACGACGTTACGCATGAGGGGGAGGAGGGGGGCAGAATTTTGTGACGAAATGTGACGTGGGGGGTGTTTGGGAAATATGACATCAAATGGAAATGCTGAAGTATTTAGTGAAAGAATTCTGTGATGAGGGGAGAGTGGGGTCAGGCTTTTTTGTGTCGAAATTTGACGAGGAGAGGGGGTTGGAAATCTGCTAAAATCGCGTGACCTCATTTATGGACAGCCCCTAATTTTACAGTAAAAAGTATTTATTTCGATTATTATTTTAAATTTTTAACTTAATATTTAATTAAATTAAACTAAAATTCTTTCAAAAATTATATTTAATTTTTATACTTAATTGTAATTATATTTATCTTCAAATGCCCAACTCAAAACACTCAACACTAATTTAATTTAACACATTTAATTTTTAATTTTAATAGTTAATTTAAATTAATTTAAATTTTAAGATCAGCGAAATGAAAATTAACTAAGTCCGCATAAGTTTACTAGTGCTAATTTGCATGTTAGGTTTAATAAAAGATAAAATAATTGTAGGTTCCTGTGATACAGAGATTTGTTTTTAATTTTCTCACGCACTGTAATGAAGATGGTCAATTTAAAAAGAATGGCTTTTTGAAAGAATCGATTATGATATGATTTCGCTCTCTTACTCACCGTAGGCCAGTCCAATAGAGGATGAATCTTCTTGTTTGAAAAATCGGTGTTATAATTATATTTCGAATTCGGAAATCACGGAAAAAATTAAACACTGAAATAAATGCAGCAAAAATTTAAATGAATTTGCAAATTAATTTTTATATTGTTTTATAATATTTTATCGATGAATAATGAAATACCACATAATCATCAGTAAAATACTTTATTTATCAATAAAGTTACACAATTAATTATATCCTTGTAAAGGTATTTCATTATGCAGCCATTTTGACGAATCACGCGTATTACTGTTGTTTATGAATGGATATTTGATGACAGAGCCATTGATGTAGACTAAAGAACACGGAATGTTACCATAAAAACTAAGGTTCCATAGACTCCCCTTTATTGATATATGTAGGAAAACTTTTTCGTGTCTTTAAAAGCATAATTTAAAGTTAAGACTTTCTCTGGAATCAGATTCATTTAATTCTTAATTTATTTAACTGTTAAAATAAAATGGATTTTTAAGCTTACGAATAAATAAAATCTCCTCGTACAATTTAATTTATTTATAATTTCCTTTGATTTCTGAAACTCGTTTGAAACATGAAAGTGAATGTGTGAACGAAAGTGTTAATAACTCATATAACACGATGATATTGAACAAAAACAAACGACTTTCAATTTACATCAAACAGATCGCATAATAACATTTGCATGACATTATAATTGTAAATTATATTCTTTATAATTTAATCTGTGAAATCAGGAAAAAATATTTTCCATAATTTCCAACATAGTTCCATCAACTTCGATCCGTTCTAATGGAGAATAGGAAATGATAGGAAACTTACATAAATATCAAAGTGTGATGTGACAAGATAAAACATCGAAAGAATTGTACGAGATATTCAATAGGAAAATAAACTTTCTCTTACAGTCGTATACACAATTATACACAATCTGATTTGTTAGCATTGCAAAATTGTAATATTTTTTGCAAAATACATTTTGAGATTGTGAAAATAATAATTTTTTTTATTATATTACAAACAAAATTAATTGCGATTATGACAATATTATATAAATCAATTTGATTCAACTGCAAAGCATTGATGTCAATTTGTTCCTGTAGTTATGGTCGATACCGAAAATATGATACCGTAAAAATACTTTATAATTTGCTAATCCTTTCTAAAGAGGGTTTCTCTTTTGTTACTTTGGCTAGTGTGAGGAATATTTTTAAAGTTTGAATGTTGTATGTTGATTTGGAAATGTGTCTCTCCTACCCAGATGGATGATTAATATTTGAATTCTTATTATCTGAAAATAGGTAATATTTAAATTTATTTCTAATTTAAAATAATTATAAACTTTTAAAACCCTTTATTATTTTTTTTACAATTTTTAAATAAATAAATTGAATTAATATTAATATCATTTTCATTTTTAACCAATAAAATTTTGAATAAATATTTTAACATTTTTTTTAAGTCTTCATTTGCTCAGATAATACGATTAAATTCATTAATCAATTAGTTAGAATGTAATCGTACGAAAGCTTTGTCTTGAGGATAATCAAACTTATTATGTTAATAAAAGTATTAAAAGTCAAATTGGTGTTCTTAATAGTTAGGATTCCAACTGATCAATTCAGTGTATTTATTTTCAATTGTTATTTCTATGGGAATTGTTTTTTCTATTTTATTTCCATCTGTTCTAATGGATATTTGTATCACAAAAAATAGTCAAGTAAAGGGATAAGAATATAAAAAAAATTAAAATATCGTTTTTCGAATTAATTTTTCTAGTTGAATTTATTTCTGTAAGACCTAGTAAAATCTTCACTTCCTATTTACTTTAATAATATTTAATATTTACTTTATTTAAGTATAAAATGTTTTGTAATAATTATTTAGAAATATACATATTTTAATTGTTGTTTTGCAATGAAATTTGGTATATAAAATAGCAATCATTTTGACTGACATTTGCTGAATTCTCTTCAATTACAACAGTATCATTGCCATTTACAGAGTTGTCATTTTACTTCTGAATGTCAATATATACAAGTTTTGTTATTTATTACGACAGCTTGATCACTGTCGTCAGACTAAAATTAAGTTTTGCTGTTATTTTGAAACAAAAGTTATGCAAAAATTATTTTGTTTTTAATTATTGTAATTATTATTATATTCTTCAGAACTCTTGTTCTAAGTTTTTTGAGAATATGAATGTTTCATGAGACCTTAATATTCATTTACAAATAAATGTAAAAAAATGGTAATTCATTAAAATGAAAATCATTAAAACAATTGAAAGTTAAAGTTTATTATTCTTTTAATTTATTGAAAAATTGTAAGTATATCTTGTAATTAATCTTCAATACCGTTAGGAATGTTTTAAGATCTCCATTATAAAATTATATTTAGTTTAGCATTAAATTTATAAGAGATTCCATGAACATAGTCGTAATGAAGGTGATAGTAATATTGATTTTGGCATAGAAAGCATTGTAAACAGGACATAAATTCTCAAGAGTTTTAAATGTTGTGCACTCATTCTTAGAATTATTTAGAGAAAGTAACATGTGAAGCGTTATATATGAGATCTTTGAATCCTAAAATTAATATCCAAACTATCTTCTCTACAGCATTTAGGGATTTTAAAATAGTGTATTGATTATAAAAAATTGCCCATTGAAAGATTTCTTTGTAAAAATAATTTATTCGGATTTTGGTGGTTAAACCATCAAATTTAATAAGCAAAAAGAATTAATACTGAAAGATACAATTAACTTTTTGCATGAATTTGAATTTCACTTTATTTTTTACTACATACATTTAATTTAATAATTTAGCACAAAAAAGCACGAAAATCAGAAGTGTTTAATATTTTCATTGGGATCGAAGTGATCTATGATTTGTAAAATGTTTTAATTGAGTGGATTTTTTGTTTCTGAAAGGCAACCGTAATAATTTTATAACAACACTTAAATGAATGAATTAGTTTCATGAAAAAAATAATATTCTCATGAAACTTAACGTTCCTAATGAGACTGGATGTACGTATTAAACCACTCAGCTGTTAACATGTAATACTAATTTTATGCTTGTCCTATTCAATACATTTTCTATGTGCAACTACACATTTCATCCTTGTTTGTAGCAGGTCGAAAACATAATAAATCATTTTCTGTCAGTTATTTTATCACATTTGCTGTTTTCTTTACATTATCAAGTGACTCAAATAATGTTTTTAACAGTCAAAAACTACTTTATAGAAATTAATGTGTGTGAGCAGACTCATTGTCCTGGTGAACAATGTTTTCATAGTCTTGACAGTTTTTCCTGGCTTTTTGAGCATTTTTGACAAGTTTTCTTCATTCTTGGTGATACAAGTGTCTTTCAGTGTTTTGACTGACTTTATTTCAAGACTACAGTGTAAAATTGAGGCTTTGTAATAAGTGATTACTTTATTACATTATCTACCCTTGTCAAGTTGTGGCAAAATGTCAACATAAAATTCTTTACGGTATTCTTTTGTACCTGATATTATAAATTTTTGGATTATTTCGGCACAATCTTTCTTAATGTTACTATGATCGTGTAAAATTTTTTTTACTTAAAAAATTTTCTTATTGTTGTTTGTATATAGGTTCAGCCATGCTTACTATCACTGCACATTAAATTGTAAATGTTCTGACTAATATATTTACTATGTGCTATCACTGTTTCTTTATTTAATATTCTCGGTATCTATATATGGTCCTTGTAGGTTAATTTAAATCCAAATTGCGATTACATACTATTAAGTTGTTTTATGTTTTTAATTATATTACATAGGTTGTCCAAAGCATACTATTTTCCAAAAAATAACAAAATAAGATTTGATTTCTTAACACGGTTGAACAATATTACATTCAAAATGATCCCTATTTCCAACATCGTTGTATTCACAAATGTTCACGAAAATTCACGGATAGATGGTTCAGAGTCTCAAGTTTAGAACATGTATCTATTTGTTTTTACAAGTTCTTGAAAAAATGGTAGTAATAGTTCCTACATGTTGGTAACTGCGCCTTCTTTGGTTTCAGTTGTTCCTCTAAGTTTTAATTTTTTATTTATTTCATAACTCAATCATATTTATACAAGCAAGGTTTAGTAGTTCTTTTGTAGGCAGCTTTTCTTTTGTTAGTATTGTCACTAGTTCTTCTGCTCTTTTGTATATTTCTTCTGGGTTGGAGGATCCCTACCGTAAGTTCAACAACTCCTTCATTGTATCCAGAATGGATTTTTCTTTGGTAAATGCAGCCTTCAATTTTTCTTTTTAATGTTCATTTATAAATTTTTTTTATTTACGACGGTGTCATAAACACAGTCACCATCACTATTTTACTCTCTTCTGCTATACCCATAATGTCGGAATAACGTTCAAAATTATCAATGAAATCTTCCAAATCCGATTCCGATCCATTGAATTTTTTGTCGCCATATTTATCGTGCTTTCCAGCAGATAATTATTATAAATATTTGAAATTACAATCGAACTATCATTAATTGATAATATTGAAATAAATGTTGTAAATTAACCTATGAGTGTAAAGTGTATGAATAAATTTAGTTTCCTTTCCATTAATTTCTTCACCAATAATTATAATTTGTTTTAATCTCCAAACAATATTCATCTTGGTTTTTCATTTTCATCAGTAATTTACAATTATGCTCAAAGACCTTTCCTTCGCATGTCATGGGAGGAAGAAGAAAACAAATCTCGCCATGTTGACTTTCAATGTGTTAAATCTAAATCAGTCACCGATTTGACGAGTTTGGAACAAGTGGCGGTTGACCGACCGGTTGATTTACCACCGTCTCTGACACCGCCAACACCGGTACGAATAGAAGAATTGATGCCTCATTCATATCACCAAAGGGAAATAAACAATAACCAAACTATGTTAACGAGCACCGCCGTTAATACTGTCTCATCAATGGCAACTATGATTACTGATCTATCGGGCGGTCCACCGACCACCTCTAATTTTTCCTAACTTATGATTCAATATCGGCATGATTGCGGTTTATTTGCCTTTAATGCATTTGTTTGGTATTATTTAACACTACTAAAGATGAATATTTGATCACTTGTGTTTCGGTGGTGTGATTGTGTGTACTTGTGTGCGCTAATGCGCGCGTCAGTGTGTGTGTGTTATCTTAAGTGTTCTGTAATTATATCAATTGATTCTTCATTTATTTTAAGCGGTATTTCAAAACATTCAAATATTTTCTTTTAGTTTTTTACATGAATTATTATAATGATTTTGATTACCATTAATTATTATTATTATTATTATGGTTATTATATTATCTTACTATTATTATTAGAATATATTATTATATTATATTTGTTTATCTGATTTTCTGTGCTGGTGTCTTTATTTTGATAATCCGATTATTGATTGATATTGTGAAAAATAAAGGTACACTTTTTTATTTTTTAAAAAGCTTGTAAGTCAAAACAAAACGATTTTCATTTACTAGAAATTAAAAATGCAGTTTTAATGTACTTTTTAAATGTTATTTCAAATTTTGAGTGTTATTTTTTATTTTTTTATTCGATTTTAAATATTCGCTGTTGATCAAGTAGAGAATCTAATCTATTTATATATGATGGACTTAGCAATGACGATCATCTGATTTTAACCAAAACCAAAAGGTTCGTTCATAATATCACACATGAAAGTGTTTTGTCAAGTATTTTGATCAGTTCAATACGATTTTATTTACCGTATTCATCTTAACAATGACCAAAAATTGTAATTTTAACAATTAAAAATTTAATAAGAAAATTACAGTTAGAAATTGCTGTTGTAGAGAAACAAACTTGTTTTTGCGATGCATTGCAGAATGAAAGAGACTTGCATCGAAGGAAGAATTGAATTTACATTATTTGTACAACCTCGGTTGTCGTGGAAACTCTATTAAGTGCCTTCATACTTTTTATCATTAATAATTATTTAATTGTATTTCAAATTGCTTAGATTTTTATATTTCTGGAAAAGTTATTTTATATAAAAAGTTTAAAGAAGCTACTCGGTTGTATAGGCTTATAATTTTGAAAATGTCATTTTTTAAATCTGCTCAACGCTACTTAAAATTTTATAACTTTTTTATCGCTTCGAGATTTAAATGAGTAAATAAAAAATAGTATGAGATTTTCGTGTAGATACTAGTTACAAGTAGAGGCTCAAAAACAGTAAGATCATGATTATATATCATATAACATTTTCCAAATTCAAGCATATATTGACTTTAATGTTGTAATTGCTGGTAACGAGACCATTATTTGTATTAGTTAGTTCTACCAAAACAAAAAGCAATGTAGTATTATATGATCATTTACTGTGTGGAAAGTTGAAACTTATTTAGCCGGTTATTAAATATTATTAGAGTTATCCACGTCTTCTATTTTGCAAAGCAGATTATGAATATGTTTCGGTCAAATTAATACATCAGAACATCTCGACTTTTATCTTTTTTAGTGCAGCTGTTTTTACACATTTTAAATGGAAAAATAATATTGGGATACGTAAAAAAATAATAATAGATCATTTTTATAAAAATAAAATATGTTGTTTTCAACAAGATTGAAATTATCGGGTTTTTGACTGAGGAGATAAAAGAGCATTGGTAAGAGGATACATTGTCTTTCAAAAGTTACAGTTTACAGGGTGCGGCAGCTATTTGAGAACACGTAATATAGACACCATATCTTTTTGTGTGTTATAATTACATAATTTTATTTTTGCTGGTAGACATGGCAGAAGCTACTCTTAGGAATGAAATGAAAAGGCATGCAGTTATTGTGTCATTA
>MQRK01246786.1:29792-44288 GCA_001938485.1 Girardia tigrina
TCATCTTTCTATATAAACAATAACTTTCTAATTAAATACAGAACTGAAGATGCCACAAAAGTGGCAAAACATGTTTTCAAATAAAAATTTAAAATTAAAATGGTGTTATTTTTGTTTATATATATATATATATATATATATATATAAATTGCTTAAACACAAAATATTTTTAATCACATTTACTTATTTATTTTCCTAAAGAATTAACGGAATTTGAAATTCGGACGCTAAGAATTGTTCAAATTGTATTTTAATTCTTCTAATTCCAAGTTGATGTTTATGTTTTATTATCTGATTTTATTAACGTTTTTACCGTTTTCAAACAATATGAATTTCAAGGGTTATTCAACGATCATTATTGTGGAAAAATAATTTTCGGAAATATATATCGATAGATTGAGTATATGACGGTAAATAGGATTGCGATAACGGTTCGAACGAATGTAATTGTCCGAAATTTACTTGTGATTCAACGAAATTTGCTTTTCGAATTCAAACCAATGTTTTGGGAGATATTACCATTGTGATGGGACGCCTCATTGTTTGGATGGTAGTGATGAAGTTTGTTGTAGTAAATTATGTGACAGAAAGACACAGTACGATAGTAAGAATGGTGGAAATGCATCATGTATTCCAGTCGAAAGTGTTTGCAATGAAGATGGAGATGCTTGAATAAACTGAATTATTCAATCAATATATGTGATGCTCGAGAGAAAATGAAAAAAAAATTGCAGTCATAAATGCATTAAAACTTTTGCTTGTGCTGTCCACTTGGAATGATGTTGGATGAGGATCAAAGAACGTGTAAATATATCGATTGTTCGGAATCACCAAATAATTGCCCTCGGGATGTGTTAGTGACAAACAACTTTTGATTGTTTTGTTACAGTGGTCATATCCTGAAAGAGAATAAATGTATTCCGGAACATTCTGAAGAAATGGCCTTTATGTTTTATTCAAGCCATGACAATATTTATAGCGTACCGTTTCTTGATAAAAATGATCTAGATATTTAACATCACAGATCAGTTCTGGAAACCGGCGTTATTCTTCGGACTTTTGATGTGAAGGAGAATGACCGTAGTTTGGTCGTTTATTCAACCTTTTCGAAGGCAATATTTGGACAATATATCAAACTGAATCGCAAAATTTGTTTAAAATAGTACACTTAAGGGCAGAATTGTAAAATCATTTAACTTGACTTCACTTTACGAAATTGCATCAACCCCAGCTAGGAATTTATTATTTTACGGTGATCTTAAGAGTCGTTCCATATCAGTTATCAATATCACCAGTATGGATCAATTGAAACTTATAGAAAAGGTTGTCACTATCCAATTTCTGTCGCTCTAAATCCAATAATTTCTAAATATTTTGGATTGATAACGGAGATAGTAAAAATGGTCCTCGAATAGAAACGGTAAATATGGATGGGGTCCATATGGATTGTTTGTGCTACATTCATTACCTATGGATACTGACGACACTATCTGTATCAATATTTCATACGAAGAGTGAGGTAGATTGAGCGCGCCTTTGAGGTTCGAGTATCATTAAATACGATAAACTGATTTTCATATATTAGCAATTGTGAAAAAAAGGGTTTCAATAAATGAACTTTAAATAATTCGTAATAATACCAATTAGTTAGGAATATTTGTTTTAATTTATTTTTGTTACACCGATTCGTCTGTTCGAATAGAGTATATAATTAAAGATTATTTGAAGTCTATACAAAATATCCAAAGTTAAATACACACCCATTTGAATGAGATCTTCAAAAATCCTGAATGGGTTAAAGAAAGTGTTTTATGGAGTGTTAGAAAGCATAAAAGATGTCGTTAGTTAATATTAAAAAATAATTTCTTGTAAATAAATATCACTACAAATCTATTTTGCTGGTTTGAAACTTTTTATGAATTAATTGTGAAATCATTTCGCCATAATTTTGTCCTCGATCTTATTTCTAAATGGGTTCTATGCAAAATTATGTAAAATTTATAAATAAAATTATGTAAATATTAATTTAAATGACCTTTTGAAAACAAAAACCAATATCATATTAGCATTAAAATAAAAGTTTGAGGTATTAAAGAATTAGTGAAATGAAAAAAAGGTACAAGAAAAATACTTGTATGACCTTTAGGAACAAGAAAAGACTTTTGAATGTGCAAAACTATAATACTGAATTCGATGCTTATGTTTTGACAAAATTAAGTTAATATTTGTCAAAACCAGGACTTACGAACAAAACTAATCTTTCTGGTTGATTTAATTGATTCTTAAACTTAATAATATGTACTATGAAAGCAGTATTACGTTTTTCGACATTCTATTAGTTTGAGCTTAATAAGACTTTCATAATTAAACATCGTTCTTGATTGATAAAATAAATGTCCTTTCAGAACTAGTTATTTGAACAGATATTTTACAATTTAATTTTTTATACATCTTTCAATACCTTTTAAATTATCGGCAATTATGGTTAAATAATTTCTAATTAAAATAATGTAATAATTTTACAATTACAGTTTAATAAATAATTTTCGAACAATCATAGTCTCAAAAACATTTAAAATATCAATCTTCCATGAGATCAGCAGAGACATTTCTAACACATCTTAGCAAATAATAAGAACAAAAATTGTTTTAGAAAAGATCTTAATTATTTTAACTTTCCGTGGAAGATTTTAAAATTATCTTTGAATGTTTTGTAAGTAATGAGAAATAATTCTAAAATCACTTCTCGTACAGAATCTCAAACCGCTTCAAGGAAAGTTGTGATTAATTTAATGAATTGATAATAATTAATCATATATTATTAGACATTGTATGGCGACATTTAAGATGTTATAATATGTAATTCATAAATATTATTTAAAATAAACCTGTTTTACTTTTGTGAAAATAAATTTCATTGTGTTATGACCGGACAAAGAATTAACATGAATTGATTAAGTGTACACATAAAACTCGTCAGGTATAATTTAATAAGTATAATATAAATGTAAAATAGTATAAAGGTAAATACGAAATAAGAGTACAATATGAATAGTACGAGGAACTTTGGGAGATGACGCAGGCCGAGCGCAGTATGCGAGGGGCACACGGATGGACCGACGTTTATTTCCTTGAGACTCTCTTCGTTCTATATATCCTAAATAACAATTCTCGAGTACCATTTACGACCCAAGAAGGAAATAATTTCTACCCCTCAGGAACTGAGCTACCAGTCGGGCCATACTCGATACTGGTAGAGAACCCGAAGGCGCTCTGAAGCGCACACAACTTGTTGATGTGCGAAGAGGAGGCGCGTCTGTTCCCCGTGAGTATAGTTTTAAGGTACTGGAGAGTAAATCGCGTGATTGAGTTGCCGTTGAACTCAAAAAAACGGATGGGGGCACTGAGCTTACAAAATATTAAAAAAAAGGGGGAACACGACAGCTGCAGAAAGTGATTTTTTGCTTCACCTACTGTCAAGATGATTGGGACATGGAAAAAACAAGAAATTCATTTAAATAAGATGCCTAAAAAGAATCGACATTTGCCAAAATATCGAGTAAAGTGACCAAAGCTTGAAAAGGAATTGAAAATTTTGATGCTTGAGCACCGTCAGAGAGGTATTGTAGTTTCAACCAAGATGGTCATGCAAGCCTTAGAAAATTGCACAAGCTCAATATATCATTGACTTTAAGAAAGGTCAAGTTTAGTGTTACAGATTTCGAAAACGTCAGGGTTTGACAATTAAAACAAGAACAAAGTTACCACAACGAAAACCTCAATTCTATGAAGTAAAAGTCCCATCTTTCCAAAAATTTGTCATCAATACCCAACAACAGTTTAGCTATGAATTGTAACAGATAGGCAATATGGATGAAAAACCTCCGAGTTTATAAAAAAACCACGTGATAAAAAATTATAAAGGCATTTTGCTAGGTAATTTTATTAAAACTTTATTTCTTTTGTTAATTAGTATAGTGTGATATTTTATTACACTCCTGATTTGGTTTTTACGCACATATGTCGTGTGGCTTTTGTGATTTTTTTTCATTTCTTGTATTTTGTTTATACGACTTATTTATTTGTTTGTATTTTTTGACATTCGAAGTTATTGTCATTTTTTTGTGTTCAGTTATAATCTAATTTTTTTATTAATGTGACGACTAGGTTGAGGCCAGGATTTATTTAATCCTGACAATAATTATTTAATCATGATTGTGATTTTTGGATGGGAAATTGCTAATGGCAATTTCAAATTTCAAATTTATAATCGATCACAAATAATTAATCCAGCTTACTAATTATGATTTTGATTCCATTCGACATAGACGGTATTTTTATTTGCTGATAACTACTTTATTCGACTGTTGTTTTATTTTTTTTCTGCTAATTGTTCATTATTAATTGGCAATATTTTTTTAGTATATTTGTTACAGTTTTGAACTCAATTACATAAAGTAGGTAATTTGATTACCTAGTTTATGTTTTTTATATTTATTATTTTTTATATTACCGTGAAATAGTCAATTTATTCATAAAAAATAGAAGATAAATTTGCTATTTTCACAGTTAGAATCAGTATAAAGTCGATTTGCTAAAATATTTCTTTATTCCAGCCCCTATAAATAATGCATAATTTTAGAGAATGAATTTCACGTTCGGCGTAACTGAAAAGAATAAATCTACAATTATTTTTCAAAACTTTGAGTACGTTAAGTAAAGAACAAATGCTTCTAGAAAAACATCTTGGTGTTGTCGGTTTTACCAAAAAATGAACTGCAAGGCTAGGATCCATACCGAAGATAATTTGATAGTGCGAGAACCAGAATGTGAGCACACACACGAAGGAAACTTTGATATCAGCTTATCAAGGAAAGCATATGGTGAAATGAATTTTTTATGTCAAATTTTACCATGACTCCATCTCAAGCTTAAACATTGGTTTCATTAGATTTTCCTGATTCAGTTTTAATAAGCCTTCCAACAAGATCGGCTATTTCTCGAACTTTACAAAGAGAAAGAAACATAAGACAAAACAACGCAAATGATATTCCTTCCATACCGAGTGATTTGATTTTTACAATGCCAAACAGATACAGAGAAATAATATTTTATGACTCTGGAATTGGAAATGACAGACTTATCATTATCGGAAGTCAAATACTTTTAGATGGGTTATCTCGATCACAACTCTGGGTTGCAGATGGTACGTTTGAAGTAGAACCGAGTATTTTTTTTCCAACTTTATACGATACATTTCAATTTTTCTGATGAAATGAATCATTTTAGTAGGCGGAAGTTGTGTTTTGTAAGAAAATAGATAGACAACAGTGGTACAGTGGAAGCAAAATAGACCAAGAGGATACAAGACAAAGAATAAAAGAAAAGAGCATCCCGGAAGGAAATGTGACCAAAAGAGTATACAAAGTTGGAGATATGGTCTGGATACAGAAGGAAATGAGAACGAAAGGCGAAGACAGATTTGATGGATCATATGAAATCATGGAAAAGATTCATGATAGGAGCTATAGGCTGAAGGATACAAATGATAAACAAATAATACGGAATGTTGAAAAATTCAAAAATTTCAAAAAACCGGGGGAATGTGAAGGACAGGCTCACTCAAAATTTTTGAAACAATTAATTTTTATAAAGAATCTCTAAAATAATGAAATATTTAAAATCAAAAGTTTTTAAGCAAATTTAAGTAAAAAAATATACCTTTATTAATTTTAAAAGTTATTTTCGGAAATAATCAAATTTTAATTGTAGAGTAAAAACTTATTTTGAAATTAATTGGGAAATAATGGATTTTTAAATAATTGATTTAAAAGAAATATATATAATTATGTTAGTACTAATTTTAAAAGTTATTCTATAATAAAAATTTGAATATTTTAAATTATTTTTTGTATTTATATTGTATTTAAAATTTGTATTGTATTTAAAATAATTGTGGGTAAAAATGCTTTTAAACTGAAATATTGATAATAAATAAAGCGTTAAAATCTTTATTAATTAAAAAACTTTTCCCAAATAAAAGAAAATAACATTAAACTAATTCTAAAATAATAAAAAATCATTTCGGTTAATTTAGTAAAAATATGACTACAAAATTATGTTGGTTTTAATTTAAATTAAATTGCATAAAATAGTGGTACGTAAATTTTCAAAAATAAATAGAATAAAAAATTTCAATTTTAAAATCAGTATTTATAATTTCATATTTTTATATAACATATTTTATATCTGGTCAAAAAGAAAACGAAGAAAAGTTCCTCACAAAACAATTGTTATTAAAAAATTTTTAACTAAAAATTGTTTGAATAATTGTTAATTGTGTTATAAATAAAATTTTGGTCTTAATGAGTCTTAATCTCGATCAAGAACCCAACATAGGCCTTTATTGCTTGCTAGCTGAAAAACGACAGAAATCTATTCTCCATTGCTGAATTAAGTTAGACAGCTGATTCCCAATGCCAATCCCCCAAAAAATCTGGATGATTTTGAAAGAGTAGCAATAACCGCTTTTCAACTTTCTTATCCATTGGCAGAAGTTACTGGCTGTTACTTTTATTCGTGCCAGAGTGTTATTCGTAAAGTTAATGAAATCGGCTTCAAAAATCTATATGAAAACAACGATAATGTCCGTCGATTCATAAAATGTCTTCCTGCTCTTACTTTTGTACCCACGCAAGATGTTATAACAGCTCTTGATGTTTTAGCATACGATAGGTCTCAAAATGTTGATTTTTTAGATGAATTAATTACATATTGTGAGTATACATATGTCCGAGGTCGACGACAAAGAGGGACAGGAATTATCACAAACGCTATTTTCCAAATATCATACTGGAATCAATATTTAACTGGATCTTGGGGTATTGATCGTACAACCAATATCACATCATGGACTGCAATGCTTATTTGCATGTCATCAGCCCACAATTTAGACTTTTTTGGATTGACTTTTGAAGGACATTTCGAAACAGAAGCGTCTTCTGGAATTATTCAACTGTTGGGACAAGTGAGTTTTTCCTTCGCGTCAGCCTCGGGCCTATTCATTGCACCGGCACCGAGGCAGGCGTGGGAAAAACTCCCTAAATCTAAAAAACAAAAAATAAAATATTATAATGATAATTTATAATTAATTAATTAAAAAATAGAAACTTTTATTTGGTTTTGACCTTTGGATCCTGTCGATTTGAATATTTTATTGTGAGAATTTGATGGCCTGATTTGTTGACGTGGGTTTGATCGGAATTTTGGCCATCTCTGGGTTGTTTCTATCTGAGGACTGTTGACTTAGTGAAGGATGATTGAAGGTTGACTGTAAGAATTGTCTGCTTGCTGGTTCTGTGAGTTTTTGTGACGAAAGATTGGTATAAATTCATCCGAATTTGTGCACTTGATCAGACTTTTTATTGAATAAATTTTATTAGAGAAAAATAATTTTTGTTTTGAACCTAGGTAGTTTTTGGATTCTATTTCTTTTTTTGAAGTTGATGGAGGTTGGGGAGCAACTCAAGGCTGCCGATCTGTCGATAGATAACAGTAGGGGCTTATAGTTCCTGCCGAGACTATCTACGATCGATCAGGTAGAGAATATGAACAGGTTGTGAGGTAATTTGATGACTGCCAATCTGTTAATAGATTAACGACATGTGCTTCTAGTGCCTGTCGAGACTATTGACGAATGAAAGTCCTTGCCAAGTTTCATTTCTAGAAGAGAATTCGTTTCTCTCAGCCTCCATCAATTATTTTTTTGGTTTTTGTTTTTTTTTATTTTTTTTAATTCACTCATCGTTCTTATTCAGCATGGATAGGAAATATAACGAAAACAAAGAGCAACAAAGAGAACTGCTGCTGGAGTTGCAGAAATGGAAAGGCGAATGTGCCAAGCTGAATAGTGAATTGACGAAGAGGACAACCGAATTTGAGGACTACAGAAAGCATTCAGTTCCTCTATCAATGCACAAACCGGTTGTGGATAAATATTTATCGGGACAACAGAAAATAAAGTCCTTGCAAAACGAGGTCACCGAGATGAGAATTCAACAAAATATGTCCAGCTACTACAAGAAGGTGATCGAAAAGGTCTCAGAAGAGCAACCGGAAATAATTATAGAAACAGCAAGCAAGATTGGATCATATACGGAAAAGAAGCCTCTAGTGACGAATCCAAACATTTATGAGTCAATTATAAAAGAGGATATGGCATCATCTTCCTCTGGGGTGCTTAGTAGATCTCAAAAGCGGCGGGAGCAGAAGAAGCGAAAGTTTCAAATGTTTCAACAGGCCAAGAATGAGCTGCAAGCTGTTTTTAAAACCAGTCGTATTGAGGTTGACGTCCAAGATGGAAAGACGGTAATCAGAATTGACGCCAGTCAAAGAGAGTCTTCTGATTTTGATACCTCGCATCAAATTTCGTTGTTTTTTCCAACAAATAATTTCCAAGGGACTATAGAACAACAAGAATGGCTGGACTTTAAGTCAAAACTTGAAATTCAGAAGAAGAATCGTGACCGCCTACAGTTCCGCTGTATCAGAACTAGTAATAGGTGAAGAGTTTGTCAATCTATCAGATTTGGATGATTAGGGACGATGCGTGGATTGCCTTTGATTAGCATTTTTTTGTTATATTTTAATAAAACGATGTCAACATATAATTTGTTCATGTTCTTTTAACTTTAATCTCTGATATGAAAATGATAAACTCATAATAAGAAATATAATAATCAAATAAAAAAAAACATGTTGAGGAAAAAATAATATAATCATTAACTAATTAGAAGTAGCATAAGCCAACTTTCATAGACTTAATATATTTAAATATAATGTAGAACCCAATAGGTACTTCCTCAGCTTCACTGGCGAGATAAAATGGCCAGATGAGGTTGATGGGGCACGATATGGATCTCTAATAAGTGTGAGTTAGGGAAACTTAGCGGAGAGACATATCTAAATAATATGTTGGTTCAAAATAAACTAAGATGCTAAAGCATACCATGAAACAAATAAATTTAATTAATAAAATCCAACACTAATAATATCACACCCAACACAACCATCCTGTAGACGATATCGCCTGTGAAATGAAATGGTGATTTGTGCTGTTTTGTCTTATGGGCAAACATATATTTTGACATACCTCCGTTTGATAGTCTTTCTCTCGCATTCATAGACAAAATTATTTATTATTTTTTGATCGATATTTTGTCTAAAATTAGATAATTCTTGCTATTTATTTTTTTATTAATATATGTTTGAAAATAATATATAAAATATCGTAATTTCAGGTCAACTGTAATTTTTTACTTGTGTTTAACTGTCGGTGCGTTTAATTGGTTGCTTTTAATTGTCGTGCGCTTAAATGTCTTGTGTTTCATTGTCGTGATATCATGATGCGGAGTTTAATGAATTGGTGTTTCATGCAAAATCTTGACTTTACATGAAACAGGATGAACTCCAGTTGAAATTTAAATTCATTTGAAAATGTAGCTGGAATGATTCGTATAGCAACATTGAGAATAATACTTTTAGTATTGGTAAGAGTGTTTATTTTAGAATCAATAGAAAATACGATGAATCATGGACCTTTTCGCTTGTTATCACGTCATTTGAATCCACAGTTGGGTTGGGCTCAATGAAAGGAGAATCACAAGGCACATATTCAAATCGGGAGAACAACGAAAATTCAAGAATCTACTACAGTTGGTTCCGACGATTACACCACAGACAGAGGTGATAAAGGTACAGATCAGACATCTCATGAGATAGGAAATGGTTGCACTTCAGACAACGATAATAAAAAGAAAGATCAGCTAGATAAATAGATATTAAGAGATTTTACAAAATAAGTGACGAGTCTACAAAGGCTTCTAAAATATCTAAATGACTATTTAATTTAATTTTGAGATCATAGTGGAGTGTGATCGAATATTAAATATTGGACATTATATTTGTTTATATATATTTTATTTTAAAGAAATAAACATAATTTTAACTCAAATAAATACCAATCAAGATTAAAAGTAAAGACCATTTAAATCAATGGCTTTAATCCATCTATTAGTAAGTTGATCAGTCCCATTGCGGTATCATTCTTTGACTTTAGATTTAAAAAATTCCCGGCAACAATTTTAGATATTTTCGATATTGTTGAATTTGTGACCACTAAGGGCGGATCCAGGGGACGAGCCTGGGGGGTATTTTTTTGATAAATAAAATTACTAAACTTATATAAAAAAACCACATTCCTGTTCGGAATACTTATCGTAATCCTCTGATAACGGGCGAACACTCCGAGCTAAAGTTGCTCATTGGAGTGTATTACTCGTCCCTTCTCTGTTCACCCTTCTACTGGCGCATCTGCCGCAACCGTTGTAGGAGCAACAGTCGTTGCATTTGAGGTGAGAGAGTTCCACTGATCTGTTTTGTGTTTGCTCTATGTCAAAGTGCAATACTTGGCATTGGAGAATGTAGTGAATTAAAAAAAATCAAAATTAATTTTTTTAATAACAAAAATTATAAAAAAATGTGAAAGGATTGATCGAAGATGTAAATGGATAGCGGTGATGTGGAGTGAGAATAAATTAGAAAATTAATATTAAAAAAAACAAAAATAAAAAATACTTGTTTAAATAATCACAATTTTTTAAAACACTTTTCGACATTTTATTATAAATAATAAATCAAATGGACGAACTACCGTTTTTTCATAACCAATTGGTTTCCCGAAATCCTGGTTTCAACTTCTCGAAACGATTTCATGCATCCCGGATCCCTTTCTCAAACTCCTGTCGGACGATCTTGTCCAAGCGTCTCTTCCTTTCGATCCTTACAACTCACTCAAATCTCATCAGATTGCCGAACACGATAAACCGTCGGAACATCTTTCGAAATGCGCGCGCGATCTCGAATCAATCAAGCCGGCAATCACTAAAGATAATGAGCGAATCGTCCGCACGTTCTTTCTATCACCGCTTCCCCCGGACGACCAGAAAATCGTCAACGGAGTCACGAACATCGATCTTGGAATGCTCGTCGAGCTTGCCGAGGAAATATCCCGCGCATCGACCGATAATCGATTGACGAACGGATCGCATATCATTCACGGTTGCAAATCTTGGCCGATTTGGCGTGATGGCCGCCCCTCTGTTCGTAAATCCGCCATCCCAACTCGGTTGGTTCAACAATTCGTCCCTTCGTTTTTTTTCTTGTATGTTCAGGAATATGTCGTCGAGCGAGAGGATAGCTGTCCGTTCACCGACGGCGACAGAGAGCTGGACCATCATCTCGAGTCAATGTAGGAACAGTCGGGAGTTTCGCGTTCGAGCCGCGCTTCCGCCAACGTCGCCTTAGCAACGGTATTATCGCCTCAATTTACCGCGGTCGCCGCCCCACACCTCACGTCGGTGTCGGGAGTAATCGCCTCATCGAACTTTTTAGAGACAATACACACGCGTCTCAGATTTTTCGTTTTCATCTCTGAAAGCTTTAATGTTTTGAGTATTGTTTAGTTTTCACTCACCCAGGAACTAAAGCAACGCACTAAAATGGTGCCTAGTCGAGCTGTTCTTCCTTTGTGGTGCTTTTTGACCTCCTCTTCCAACTTTTTATATTTTTTTCTCATTTTCTCTTCTTACTTTTTTAGAATTTTAAGCATACCAAACAGTGTTCTTACATCGATCAGCCAGATTTCTTTTGTACCCGTTTTGTATTTTTGTAAGTCATCTCTGCTTTCTTAGTCAGACAACGCGCACTCACGTTCTTTAATTATTTGTAAGATTGATTTTTCTGATGATATGGCTTCCTCGACAATCTTCATCACCGCATTATGTCGGACAATAATCATCGGACTATTTCTTTTACAGAGACACAGGACATGTTTTGGTGTCTCTGTACCTTTGACGCAAGCTCGTTAGAGTGTTTCATTGAATGGTTTTCTCGGTTTGTAATAAGTTGGGAGACTGTTTGTTCGAGCACAATTAAGGAGTCGTCGTTTGTAATGTTTTTATTGTACATGACATCAACACTATCCTTGTTGTCTGCAATCATCACTGCAGATCTTCTAGCCATCGTTTGTTTGCTTCACTTTGTGAATTTTAGTTTTGCATACAAATGATGGAGCTGGGAGGAAATTGGGTGGATGTGAGTTTTAGAAACCAACACCAACTCGGTATTGGTGTTTATCTTTAAACAGATTCCAAGTTCGTTCGTGGTGAATCTTGCTCGCAATCCAATAGAATCGAGATATTTAATTGAGTTGCGAATCTTTATCCACCACGACTTGTTTCCGTTTTCTCTGTCGCCTTGATTTAAGCCTTATGGATAATTAGAAAGTGTCCAGTCTCTTTCTGTTTTGTTGTACTTATCTAAAGTATTTGCTAAAATAATTATTGTTAAGTCCTGAGATGTCGAGTCCGAATAAAGAGATTTTAAAATGCTTGCACTATCGATTGCATTTTATATTCGTCTCTCACTGACGCAAGTCCAAGTCATCCAAGATTCTTATCTGCATATAATTATTTGTTGGAGGAGTTCTGGATTGTGTCAAATAATTGTTTCAATAGTCATCGGAATTCTATATCCAGGTTACTCATAAAAACTGACTTTTTCTTTACGTGATTCCCGTAGTTTGTTAGTTCCCGAGGAGTAAAACATTCCCTTTTATAAAAAAAAGATAGCAAACTTTATATGCAGCTCTAAAAGCGGTATTCAATGAGTTTTGCCCATCACAAGAGCTTCTGCTGCATAACCTCACTACGCATCGTAGAGCAGCAATCTTGAAATTTCTGTCCGAAATGGGAGTCAAAATTCCGTTTCTGTGCGCAAACCGGACCAGCGGAAAAGGCATTGTTGAATGCTAATATTGGACCATCAAGCACATGACAGTGCGGAATGAAAAGCCAATCAATGACATGGTACCGTGGTACAATGCGATACCGAATTCGGAAGGCGTGATTCCGGTCAGTGTTTGCACAACGACACCGACTGCCGCTACCAGTCGATTTCACTAAGTAGCTCACAAGGGACAATGGAGTTGTGCAGACGATGAACTATTACTATGAGACGCCATGTTATTAAAATCGGCGAACGCAACGTGCAAGACTCACTGGAGACGAACAATCATGAGCGGGTTCAGCCAACCCCATCAAGTTTAAATTGACGGGATCCCATACCACGAGTTACATGTAAGACGCTTGTCCGTGAGCGGGGGACAAAGACAATGGAGGGACTATGGGATCCGTGAGTAGCCCCTGGGTAACGAACGTAAGATACTGCAGTGACAGCTCAGATCATGTAGGCGAGCTGCCATGGGACAGAGCGATGGATGACTTTAAAGGCGACCAGTCCCAGACCGATGAGCCGAGGAAGCCGATACTGCAATGAACGGTCGTTTTCGCAAATTCGGCAATTAATCTTTGTCGATATAATAAAAAAAATGTCTCTAGAAAGCAGGACCGCGACAAAAATTAACAAAAAATATGAAGTTATCAATTAAGAAGACGATAAAACATTTGCAGTCAAATTTAAAAAAAAATTAATTCGTCCAAATTGATTGCAGAATGGATTTAAATTGTTCAACTCGGACAATACAAAGACATCTGAAAGCTGTAGGTTAAAATATCAAAAAATTAAAGCAGAAATATCGTTACCAAGGAAGCAGAAGAATGATAGAATTGATCATATTTCTAGATGGATTAGCGAAAACTACAGTTGGGAAACGACAATATTTACGGATGAGAAAAGATTCCCATTGGATGGGCCAGACGATTGGACAACATATGTACAAAAAAAATCGAAAATATACTCGTCAAAAGCGCCAATGTAAAGGGGGTAGTGTTATGGTCTGGATGATGGTTCTGCCTAACGGACTTCTTTGATACAAAATCATAGAAGGATAATTTGGATCTAAAGATTATAAGCAATTATTAATACATAATGTTATTCCTATCATAAAACTTAACTGTGGTGATAATTTCTACTTTCAGGAAGACAATAATTCGGTTAATAAAAGCAATAAAGGACTTTATAAAAGAAAGTGAAATTTCTGTATTTGATTGGCCTGCGAAAAGTCCAGATTTAAATATTATTGAGCACATGTAGAAAAAAACTCCGACATTGTTTACGATGGCGCTCAGTATAAAAATAAGGCAGAATTATGCTTATCCATCAAAAATGCCATACACTTGATTAACTCATCTAGAAGACATATTGTTATCGAATTTTATTGGTCAATAAGAAGTCGATTGTGCAAGATATTAAAAGAGAATGGAAATCTGTACAACAGTTTAATGTCAGTAGGGAGAAAATGGGAATTCTGCCTACACCCCCCCCTAGCCGTAACCATGGCAACGGTATAGGTTATCGTAGTTACCATGGCAACGGTCGCGGTTACCATAGCAACGGTCGCGATTACCTTAGTTACGGTCGCGGTTACCATGGCAACGGTCGCGATCACCTTAGTTACGGCCGCGATGTCCCACGGGG